>JANTQF010000309.1:0-42294 GCA_032988165.1 Emmonsiellopsis sp. PD_33
GGGCTGCGAATTGGCATGCAACCCAAATTCGAACTTAGTAAGACTAATGTCCCGGAGGACGTTGATACCAAACAGGTGCAACGAGATATCCGGAAAACCGCCGGTTCACACTGCGCCAGGATCCACGACACCATTAATAAGGATAAGTTCCAAAGCAAACTTAAAGAATTCCTCCGCGACCTACCCAACCAGGACGCGGAGATTGTCACCTTGGGAACTGGCTCCTCCCTACCATCAAGGTATCGGAATGTTTCTGCCACGCTGCTTAAAGTGCCTGGTCATGGAAACTACCTGTTCGACTGTGGCGAGAACACCCTTGGCCAACTACAGCGCCGGTATACGCCCGAGGAATTGAAGGAGATTCTACGGGACTTGAAGGTGATTTGGATAAGCCATCTACACGCCGATCACCATCTGGGTATTGTGGCCGTCATCAAAGCCTGGCATCAGGAGGTTTATGGAGCTCCTTCAGGCGCTCCAGCTGAGCCAGAGCAGGATCTTACGAAAATTCTCAGCGAGAAGAGGCTCTGTATCGTGTCGGCTAAACACATGATTCAATGGCTGTCGGAATATGCCTGCGTGGAAAATTACGGATTCGATAAAATCGTTCCCATCGAATCGGACACCGTCTTCAATGCCGGCCAAGTGGAATCGATATTCACCTATAACCACTTCGCAAGCGACCGCACCCCTCTCCTCGACCACGACGGGAACCAAATCAGAACCCCACTCTCCTTCGACCCGTCCGCCTCTCCCCTCGCCCCCCTCCTCCAATCACTCACAGGGCTCTCCTCGATCCTCGTCGCCCCAGTCCTCCATTGCGCGGGCTCCCAGGGCACTGCCTTCGTCTTCCCCAGCGGCTTCAAAGTCGCGTACTCGGGCGACTGCCGGCCGTCTGGCTACTTCACCGGCATCGGCCAGGACGCCACCGTGCTCATCCACGAATGCACCTTCGACGACACAATGAAAAGCGACGCAATAGCCAAACGGCACTCGACAATTAGCGAGGCGCTCAAAGTCGGCGCCGCCATGCGTGCCCGCATCATCGTCCTAACCCATTTCAGCCAACGATACGGCACCGGCCCACGCGACGGCAGCTTCCGGCTACTATGGGATCCAGAATATCGCTCGCGCAAGGTCTCGCAGGCCGGCACCAAGTCGTCCAGATGGCGCTCCCGCTCCCCATCCCCAACCCCATCCCAGTCCCCATCCCGCTCCAATGCGCTCGATGGCCGCAATGCCAATTTCAACCCAGACGTCCCAATGCCTGATATCGACTTCTCAGATGATATCCCCATCAGCCGGCTACCGAGCACCACGCACCACCCATCCTGCGTCCCCGTCGTCACGGGCTACGACCTCATGTCCGTCCGCGTCGGGGATGCGCTGAACGCCCAAGAGTACGGGCAAGCGATGATGCGTGTGTTTTGCGCGACGCTCGGGGAGGAGGAGGCGGCGGCGGAGCAGATCGACTCCCCGGGTGGAAACGCGGGTGAGACGGAGTCGGCGCGGAAGAAGAAGAAAGCGGAGAAGAAGAAGGAGAAGGAGAAGGAGGCGGCGGAGCAGAAGGCGCTGAGGGTGAAGAAGGCGGTGGAGAAGGCGCAGGAGAAGGCGAGGAGGGCGGCGGAGGAGAGTGGGAAGGGGGTGGAGTGGCGGGTTGATAAGATGACGCCGGCGCAGAGGAGGGGGAGGCGGGAGCCGGGGTTTGTTTATGAGAGTACGGCTGGGGGTGCGGAGCGGGGTGATGGTAGTGGGGAGGAGAACGCTGCTGCGTCTGCTGCTGGTGGGCGGTGAGTTTGTTTTGTTTTGTTTGGGGTTGGACTGGGTGGGTCTTTTGCATCTTTGTTGTTTGTACGATAGGTAGAGGTAGAGAGAAGTACGGCGCATTCATACACTTTAGATGTTCGTTGTGTTTATTGTTAATTAGCATTGTTATTATCATTCCTATTATTCCCCATATCAATACCAATACCTGCTCGTGTCTGTATCTCCCTCACCCACCCACCCACTCAAACTAAGGACAATTGATCCAGATAGATAGATCCAGTCCTCCCCAGCCAGCTCATCCTCAGACACACCCACACCCACACACAGTACATCCGGCCTTAGTACTATCTATCCATAACTCCATAGTTACAAAAACACCTTAAATCTCACCTCACCCATGCCAAGCATCCTCAATACAAGCAACTACTCTGTCCTAACCAACCATCCTCATCCTCCATCCCCCATTCCATCCACATTCATTCAGCTCCAGGGCTGGGCTCGGTGAGTTAATTAGTTACCTACCAGTACTACCGGTGAACTAGTTAGCAGCTGAATAACCTAATTACACAACCACCAGCTTCTTACCAACCAACTGACTACCTAAAAACGTAGCTGGCTTATCCATGGATGCGGGGCATCGGGGCTGAACTGTTCCTCTTCCTGTTCCTGCTCCCGCTTCCTGGTGAGATGAGATGACATTGTTCTTGCTTGTGATTAGGATTCGGGAATAGAACAGCACAGAACAGGGGAGGATTTTGGGGCTTTAGGAAAGGTGGGGTCCGGGGAGGGGGAGGGGATACTACTATATAAGACCGAGCTTGCTTGCTTGATTGCTTTACTATTTATGGTGAATAGCTATAACTAACCAGCTCATCATTTGCCTTCATTTATTTTCTCTTTTCACGGGGTTTATCTTTCGTGAGCGTCCACTAAATAACTAGTTACGTGCTGCGTTTCCGGTTGAGTCCAAGGGATAAATAAATAAGGAAGACAGATAAGCTGCGAATATGTCTGAGACGCCTACGTTCACGCTGAGCGATGGTACGTATTGATTGACTGAGACCTACCTGCATTACCCCCCCTTCCCTATTTCGTTCGATCATCAAACTAACACACTGCGCAGGGAAGAAAGTCCCCGCCGTCGGCTTCGGGGGGATGCAATGTTCGTCCGCACCCATCTCTCTACTCTACCGTCCCCTCAACCATATATAGTATATACAATCTAACAATTACGAAATAGACGGCCTCCTCCTCCCCCCCGAGGACAAACCAAAAGTAACCAACATCCTCCTCAACGCCCTGCACGCCGGCCACCGCTTCTTCGACACCTGCGCAATCTACCAAACCGAGGACCTGCTCGGCAACGCCATCCGCGCCTCAGGCGTCCCGCGCGAGGAAATAACTGTCGTCACCAAACTCGCACAGGCGCACCATGACGATCCCGCCGTCTCGCTCCGGGCGTCGCTGGACGCGCTGGATGTCGGCTATGTGGATATCTTCCTCATGCATTGGCCGAGTCATATCCGTCCGGATGGGCGGTGGAGTGGGGTCGATGATAGTCCGACGTTTGTGGAGACGTGGAAGAAGATGGAGAAGCTTGTTGGGCCTGAGTGTCGGAGTATTGGGGTGTGTAATTTGTCGCAGAAATTGTTGGATGTGTTGTTGAAGGAGTGCACGGTGAAGCCGGTGGTTAATCAGATCGAGGTGCATCCGTTTCGGCCGAGTTTGCGGCTGGTTGATTATTGTCAGGAGAGGGGGATACAGGTTTTGTCTTGGGGGTGGGTTTTAGTTTTCCTTTTCTCTTTCTTCTTTGCGTATTTCCTGCCTGAAGTTATTGGGTGATGAATTAACTAACCTGTGATAGACCACTCTGCGGCGGCCCCAAATCCCTCTACGTCGACTCAGCAGCCCTATACAACCACCCCTTGCTCGCTGCGCTCTCATCCCGCTATCACACCTCCACCGGCGGGGTGATCATCTCCTGGCTAGTCCGGCGCGGTATCCTGCCCATCCCGCACTCCTCCTCGCCGGAACGTATGGTTGAGAACCTCCGCCCCGTTCCGCTGACGGACGAGGAGGTCGAGCAGATGAACCGCTTGCATGAGGAGATTGGGGAGAAGAGGCTGATTGATGCGGCGCCGGGCGTGTGGGGGGAGACAGAGGGGAAAGGGAGGACGCTTATGGGGTTTACCCTGCAGGAGATGGGGTGGGAGGATGAGGAGGGGAGAGTGTTGGTTTAGGGTCAGATTTGGGGGAGGGGAAATGAAAGGTAGTATAAAGAAGCCATGTTATTTGACAAATGAAAATGTCTGTAGGAGGACGGAGTTAGTTTGCCTTTCCTCTCCACTGGCTGGTTGATTCTATGACGACAAGTGATCATCAAGAACAAACCCTTGAACAAATGCCCTGGAACCCATACAGACAAGCAGAATATCCCTCTTCCTTCCAGCTAGAATCGTAAGAAGATGAAAGACTCCAACATAACCTCATCTGGACTGGAAAGCAAGCATCTGTAATTAACCCGCTATCTCCCCATACTCACGGTAAATCCCACACGAACTCACCACATCGGATCACGACATTAAAATAAGCATAACATCGGCCACACACGGCCCGATCAACTAATGAGGATCGAGTTAAGTAGAGAGTCAATAGTATTGACGATCGGAGTTCGGCCCGGTTGCTGGCAAATCTATCTCGGCAGGAATTGACGGGACGGACAGGGGTACCATATGGCTGGGGGATACACTTCCCGTGTGGTAGGAGATCGGTCTTTGAGATTGATGACGATGGTGGATGGAGATGGAAGACCAAAGGCATGCGGTATTTGATTGTCTGTGCGAGTGATGGTGGGTTGGAGGTATCATGGGGACTGGCAATGGGCGGAAAAGCATGCATCAAACGAGTATATTAGGCTAATCACCTCCCGGCAACTGTCCCCCTGACAGGTGACTGGAAACTGCTCGATACTGGACTTCGGCGGGGTACGTATCGTTCCATAGTTCCGTTGCGAGAGCCCCGGCAAGTCCGCTTTATCCTGTAATATATCGAAAAAGCGGAGGTTGCAGTGGGATGGCGATAAAGGCAAGCCCAACAATGCATACATGGTTCGAAACAGCGGCATCCCTAAGTCCATTTGCAATTACCATAAACTGTTTCTTGTTTCAAGGCTGTTATGTTCGGCCGTGTTTCCTTGAACCATAGGATCGCTTTTCAAAAAGAAAAATATGTCCAGATAAGCCAACTCCTTTGGAGCTTGGATCAACCAGCTTCCCCACGCATATCATAGTGATTTACAACAGGGATACCCCGCAGATGATGTTGATAGTCGATAGCCGACAGGCAGGGAAGTTTAGCACTGGATAATGGGATGCATGTGTATATGACGGGGACGAGGGCCATTTTGCAGGGATAGGCGGTCCTGTGTAGTAGAATGCTTTTAATCAGGCTGGACGTTTTAGCCGGAAGCATCATCTTCAGCGGAAGAACCTCTTAGAGTAAGCAAGGTTGTATGTATATGCTTGCTGGTAGGCTTGACTCCCGTTATAGACTCTTCCGATTATCCGATTGTTGCTTTTCCTGCAAGCGATTCCGGGGGTCCGAATGGGTATGGAGAAAGGCAAAGCAGGGTAGGGGAAGAGAAAATCAATTTGAATCCCGAGAGATAAATATATAGATGTTTGGTTTCCCCGCCGGATATTGGCCATTCATCCTTCACACAAGACATCTATTGCTTCATTTGCAGGTGATCTTTGCATGCAAGTCTGCTGAATTGCACCGAACTAGTCCCACATCCACGATACCAAGCGATAGTAAAGGATGAAGTCTTCCACATTCGTTGCCCTCTTGGGCACTGTCATCACACAGGCAGCAGCTCACTGTATGTACCCACTCCCCACTACCCCTTCCCAAACCCAAACGCTACAAAAGCGAATCCAGGTCAGTATAGCAGACGAATAGCTCACACTGGATAGACGTATTCCCTTCCCTCGTCGGCACCGGAGATTGGCAGTACGTCCGCCAATGGACCGGAGAGTACACAAACGGCCCCGTCACCAGCGTTGAAACGGTCGACATTCGGTGTAACAAGGACGGTACGAATGGAGCGAGCACCGAGACACTGGAAGTTGCCGCAGGCTCGACTGTCCAGTTCGCCGTGCGCTCATCGATCTCGCACCCTGGCCCGTTGCAGTTTTATATGGCGAAGGTTCCAGACGGGCAGTCGGCTGCGGCGTGGGATGGATCAGGCGAGGTGTGGTTTAAAATATATGGCGACGGGCCAAATTTTTCTCCTGGCGGTTTGACATGGCCATCTCAATGTGAGAGATTCCCGTGATGTTTTGCTTTGTTGTTGATAACCTGCTGACAACGAAGGATAGCGGCAACAACCGTCTCCGTTAATCTACCCAGCTCGCTCCCGTCAGGGGAGTACTTGTTGCGGGTCGAGCACACCGCACTTCACAGCGCTTCCGCGGCTGGAGGCGCCCAATTTTACATTTCCTGCGCTCAGATCAACGTAACTGGAGGCGGAAGCGGCGATCCCGGCCCGAAGGTGGCGTTCCCGGGCGCATATAGCCCGACAGACCCCGGGCTCATGATTAATATTTACTACCCAGTGCCAACATCATACACTCTCCCTGGACCAGCCGTGTGGACAGGATAGGAATGTGCACATGAGGAATAAGGGTTGACGAGAATTTTTCCGTTTTGTTTCAGCGACGGAGATTCTTGACTCGATTCAGATTTGATAGTATGATATCATGAGGTGTGATTTCGGCCAAAAGGTATCAAGGTAAGAGAGGTATACTGACATGGCGCTGTGACTGAAGCCCAGGGGTCGGATGCCTTTGTCCGCTCTTTAAATACCTAGAGTAGGTAGCAAATGTGATGCATCGCCATGAGTTGCCAATATATAGCCATTTCAGTCAGAGTGTATTTCCAACGCTCGGTTTGGTATCCGCTTGGGGGTTTCAGGGGTAGTAGCCTCACACGGAGAGGAGCCCACTATAGTGGTGAGATTTGCGGGACTCCGAACGATACGGGTGGGCTGTTATTCACTGGAATTCTCTCTGTGTTCTCCCTTGATGACGCTACTTCGGTGTGTTCCCGATCTGCCAGTATTCACTCGGAATGGATAGTGGTCGATTTATATCAGCGGCCATACTGTATATTCTCGGATGTGTTGCTCCTAGATTCTTTGCATTCACCATCCCAACACATCTGCTTTGCAATATCGTTGAACATTTGCGAGTCATATTTTTCAATCCAAGCCGTCCAAGTGTACATCTGGTTCCAGTTAGGACCGAGTAGGAGGTTCTTCAGCTTTGCCCAGGGAAGGATCCTCGGGGCTGACTATCTCCCCAACTCAGATGGAAGTAAGTGGTGTAATGGCCCCCTGAAAGACCACTTGCTAACGCATGATTAGGACACCGAGAAGGAATCTGTCGTGGTGGCTGTGTCCACCACCGCCAGAGGGAAAAAGGGTCGACAGCCATTGAAGTTGACCGGGAAATCCCGAAAGTCTGGTGCGCTCAAGAAAAACAGGGCCGAGAGAAGACGTCATAAAACGACAAAACGCACGCATGCTGCCGAGCCAGTCACGGACTATATGCGGGAGGAGCTTGAATGCCGCTTCTATGACTTGGAATTTAACATGCAGATGCAATTCCTGCACTGCCTCCGTTCGAGCCTCCGGACCGCCTGTGTAAGTGTCCTTTTTTTGAAAAAAAAAAAAAAAAACAGTCCGGGATGACATGAGTTGAGGCTAATATATCCCATCAAAATCAAGGATTTCTATGAATGGATAAAAATGGGAGTAGTCTGGGTCCATTTCGATCGGCTGCCGGACAAGGCTATCAGAGATCTTTTCGTGTATCTAAAGAGAATGGGCCGCATGGACTCCACTCCGGGAGACGCAGACGAGGGGACAAAGGAACAGGTCCGGGGCTGCAACGCGCAGACCAGACAATATATCGCGGAATTGAGGAACAAGGTGAGACACGGGTTGGTTGATAGCGGAAGTCCTTAGATGGGTATAGGAGGCAATCCGTGGGACTCCATGTATGGTAGTTTCGATCGGTTCGGGTCTGGAAAGGGAGGAACGCTGGAGGCAGATGTCGGGTTCTATAGGGCAGTTTCGATGGATAGGATAGGAGATAGGAGAAATACCGCTGGGTTGGTGTGGACCGATCCACTCTATCATTCTCTTTGTCTTCGTCTGCGATCTTTTATGAGCTTCCCACGTCTGCTTAGACGGTTCTTGCCCCTACCTCTCCTTCGCTGCCCCTGGCAGTCGATATAAGGCCCCCTGGATTTGATCCTGCGTCCTTCTTTATCTTCCATCATATATCCATCGCGCAATCGACTTCATACTCCGCTTGAAAAGAACCCGACCAAGCCACCTCTTGTCGTTCAAAACATCGTAGTTCCCACTAGGCCCCAAGCACCAGCCGGAGCCAATGGCAGTGAGTGAAGAGCACACCTCCGCTGAATTGACTCAGCTAATATCGCCAATAGGACGATAATAATAAGGACAATAGAGGTGAAAGCGTCCTACCACCCACAACCAATAAAGACGATGCAAATAGTGCCGGTGAAAACAAAGAGGGTGGGTGGGAGCAGGCGGACGACGACGGCGGATTGATGAGAGAATTATTGGAGAAAATAATGGACGCACGGGACGAACAACGCTTCCAAGATAAGAGAACTTTATTGGCATTTGATTTCCATCGACTCCGATGGTCCCGGCAAAAAGAAATGATCAAAAAGTTCTGTTCCGTCCTCCCGAACTGGGAAAAGGTGGGTGTCCCTTGGAAGAAGAAGCAAAACGGGGAGTTGAAAAGAGACTGACGCGCCATTTGCTATTAAGGATTATTGCGAGTGGATCTCGCCGACGTTTCCCCATGCTTATTTTGACCGCGTCCCCGATGAATATATCGCAAGGCTGTATTCGGAAATACCAATGGAATGGCGCATTGTCACCGCGGAAGAACTCTCCGAGTGGGGGAGAAATCATGCCCTCGAAACCAACATGAGGGACAGGCGGTGGGTGGAGTGGAAGAAGCAGAAGCAAGCCAAACAAGTGGAGGGGAGGAAGAGGAAGCAAGCTGGAGGAGACGAAGCAGAAGCAAGCCAAACAAGAGAACTCATTGGCCGGGAGATAGTGAAGGATCAAACGGAATAGAAGACAGAGAGATGCGCTGCGAGTCGGACTTCGAATTTGACGAAGAGATATGGGACATCCAGGGGTAGCGAGGGCCACGGAAGATATTGCTGAAGTGGACAAAGGAAGGGGTAGTTACTAGAAAATAGGAGCAATACATTGGCTTTCACATTGAAAACCAACCTGGTAGAGCATATTCCAGGGTCGTGTAGAACAAATACTCGGTTCCATGGTTTCTGGATAGTAGACCAGATCCTCGATGGGTGTTGACTGTCGTCGTCGTCAAGTTCGAGATGAGGTTGGTTTGATATGGCCCAACTAGGAAGCCCGGAAGTACTTTGTTGCGTCCCATATCCGGACTAGCTCGCTATCAAAGGAACTACATCTCGTCGACCTCAACCTCGTCCTGATATAGATCGATGTTTATGCCAGATCATATCTTCCTCTACACGGTTTCCGCAGGCTTGTGGCATTGCGCAATCCTCGTATCCGACAAACTCCGGAGAAATGGTTAACTAACCGAGTTGGTTAAATATCCCAATATCCGTAGCTTCCGTCTTGCTTCAAGCTTCTTCCCCGCCTCAAACTCCGAGATCTCACCATTCATCAACGCCAAATCTAGCAGGGCTTCTTTGCTCTATCTACCCAAATATGGATAACTTCTACTATATCATCATAGCAATTGTCATCATCTTCATATTCGGCCCAGTAAGTCATTTCACTTCAATCTATTACCCCACCATAGCCTCCCTGGTAATGTTGGTCGAAGAGCGCGATATAAACTTGAACCTGTCTGCCGACAAATAGCTGATTTAAAACAACATGCTAACGGATACTCACTTTTTATAACTAGGCCCTCTTCGCAGACCGCTCGCCCATCCCAGAGACATCCGGCAACATCCATAAAATCAGCGAATCCTCCCAGCTCAATGCCCTCTTATCTACCACACGCTATGTCGTGGTCGACTTTTACGCCGACTGGTGTCCTCCCTGCCGTGCCATTGCCCCGGTCTTTTCCAAACTAGCCGACGAGTACGCTTCCAAGAGCGGCCCGCGCCAACTCGCTTTTGCCAAGGTCAATGTCGATTCTGTCAAAGATGTTGCGCATCGGTATAATGTTACTGCCATGCCGACCTTTGTGGTTTTTAAAGATGGGAAGCCGAGCCCGGTTGTGGTGCGAGGTGATAAGCAGGGCGCGTCTGCGAGGGTAGCTGGGGATGGGCTGGTTGAAAGGATTCAAGGCGCGAATGTAGCGTTGCTGAGAAGTGTGGTGCGCTCGTTGGCCGAGGAGGTACAGGGCTAGTTGATTTGGGAGCTTTGGTCTGTATATAAGGAGAGGCTTACAGAGAATCTTCTGCTGGGACCCTTGAACATTTAAATAACTGTATAGAGTCGTCAAATCAATGTCTAAGATGTGCCTTCGACCCCCCTCCCGTTGGTTGACACTCTCCCACTCCTCCAAACCTCGCTGTTGACTTTCCCGAACCCCACGAGCGAAGTCCTTTTCCTCGACCCCGTCGATAATCCTGGAAATTCCCGATCCTAGAAAACTGACGCCGGGTGGCGCACTATCTGAACGCTCTGACCGCCGCTATTTATGTGTTCGAGCTCCGATCCTCCATCTCACCGTCTTTCGCTTTCAGATCTATAAATAGCGGTTGAACTCACCTTCTCAGACAGTTGAATTAATCGAACATCTCCTCCTCTCTTCGTCCGCTCCGATCTCTCATAAAAATACCGAAACCATCAAACTTCATAACCATCAGCCTGATCTAGTCAAAGCCCCTCGCTGCCCCCCCCGGGTAGACAGCAGCGACATGCCCGACCTTCTACGACGCCCCGACCTTCCCCTCCGCCTGCGCCTCTAGCTCATCTTCCACCGATACTGGTCCCAGGTCCATCGTCTTGAATCTCCTCTTCACCTCCGCGGCAGGCGGGCTCGACTGCGACATAATCACCCCCGCCCCTGGCTGGCCCTCTTGCATCTTTTCATCCCCTATCCAACATGGCATTTCCCTATCCCACACCCTTTATCTCCACAGGAGCTCCTGGGCAACGAGGACCTGATGTTCCGCCGTCATCATGACCTTGTCAATCTCCCCGCCATCACACTCTGCCGAGCACGGGATATCCCTCTGCGCTCCCTCTACGGGCTCCTTGAATCCATGCTATCCGGCGAGTACAGTCCAATGGGCCAGGAGACTGGGTATTTCTGGTACCAGCGCTCCTGGTTGCTAGTTAGAGCGCATCCTAGACCCGGCAGATCTAGATCCTATCCGCTATGCGGTTCTTGCTAGCCTGGTTGGGGAGCCGGTTACGGCTTTTAACTGGCGGCTGAGTCTGGGACTGGGACGGAACGGAAAACACATCTTCCGTGAATATTCTGCGGATCCTTATTTACCCGCCCTACGAGCCTGTTAGAGGGCCTGTATGGGACGAGGGATGTGCCCCCGGTTCCTCGGGCGAGTTTGGATGGATTGCCGTCTGAGTTTGTAAGGAATGGGTGTCAGCTTGTTCTTGAGGGAAAGGGGGTTAGTGACACTTTTGGGAAAGGGAATATTGTCACGAATGTTGGGTGGCTACATACTATATGAGTGAGTGGGGATGCAGACCATTCTATTGAACAAGTTTCTATTGTTGTTGTTCAAGTGTAGGTAGGTTAGGGGACGTTCACTATGAATGGAATGATGCACATGGACAAATCTTTCCACTGCTCAGCTTATTATCTGATGCATCAGATCTCGTAACCATCATCTGTTGAATATATCTCCTCGCCATACAATTTTCACCATACACGATGGCAATGGTGACCATAACATTTTTGTCAGGAGTGACATCAAAGCTATTGACATTTAGCTTCTAAATATACTCCTTATCCAACTCTTTTGTTAGTAGGGTTCTGGTTCCATGGAGGACAATACATGTAGATAATCTCCGGTTTTGGTATCCATCCATTTTTTCTATATATATAGAGACAGAAATTCTGTACTCCTAGACAAGGAGGCGGAAAAGGGAAAGAAATGGGAAAAATAAACGGGAACTGCAAGTGAGATACTCCCTATGTCCACAAATTTATCACCCAAAAGGCCCTCAGGCCTGAAAGAAAATTATACGTCAGCCACATTCTCAAAAATGAGGAACCTAATAGCCAGAAAGATCATCTCCCTCTGCAAACATCCCCTTATCCAAATTCTGCCCACACTCCGCCTGCCAGTTGCGCGGCGTAAATTTATCCGCAATCTTCTTGAACGCCTCGAGGGTACAGAACGTGTCGTCACCAGGGAGATGGTTGCCAGGCTTCGCCGCGCAGCCGGGGATACGGACGGGGCGGTCGTTATACCGGATGCGGACGTAGTGGTTGCGAAGCGGGGGGAGCTCGGAGACGGAGGTACGCGCGGTTTCGGAGGGTATTGGGTGTTCTGGCGAAGACTTTCCACCAAATAATTTAGACATTAGAGAGGATGACGGCTTCTTCTTCGGCGGTAGGCTTTCGGTATCTGGGACACTGAGCTCTTCAAGGATATCACCTGGTTTCGTGGCGTGACGACCGTCCACGTCTTTGAACAACTCGAAGGCAATGGAGGATGTATATGGTGGCCACTTTTCACCGTCGAATGCTCCCAGGCTGTGGAGCAGCGCGGCTATGGTTGTATCGTGGCAGCCGCTGAGAGCGAATTTGACGGCCGCGTCAACTTCATTCTTTGTAGAATTTGTGGTTGGCCGCCAGCCACCGTCCACGGAGGCACTGACCATGCGGTCGACGACGTCTCCAACAAGTGCTCCAATTCCCAGCTTGCGGTACTCATTACTCTCCTTGTATCCAGCAAACCACTCGTCAGTGGCGATCTTGTCGCAGTATTCGCGGGCCTTGGGATCGTAGAATTCAGAAGGCAGGCGGGTTCCGGGTCCATGTGCCAGGGTGGCATTGATCGTATCCATAATGCCCGAGAGGCGAGGTCGGGAGTCGACAGCTACGCGGGAGCCCTCAGGCATCCATTTGCTCCAGACAGAATTGAGGTATTCCATTTGTTCGGAGTCGTTCCCTAGAAGGGCAAGTTAGTCTAGGCATATGCGCGGTTTATGGGCAGTACGGATGGGATGGTGTGGATATACATCTGTCTGCGGCACGCTGGGCGAAAAGGCGTGCTAGTTGTCGGAACCTATGACAATTGCTTTCATTTGGGAACAGCGTTTCCTCTGCAGGAGATCGGGCAACGATGGTTGGGCGGGCGAAGTTTGCGGTTCGCGCCTCTGGGGGGTACATGCCCCAGAAGACTTGTTGGAGGGACTCGAGGGCTCTTGGAATGGGAGTAGTGCGGAGGTACATGTCCTCGGTGCCGGATCTAATGCTGGGCATGAACCCAAGCTGGTCGATGTACAGGTATCGTAATCGTTGACCCAGAGCATAGGTGGACTGGCGGCCCTCGTCCGTCAATTCTCCTGGATGGCTATTTTAAAGTATAAGCCAGTCTGCCAGTGGGAAATTCGGGTGGAAATTCGGGACTCGCCAGATGCCTTCAGTCTCTCCCTCTGGACCGACTGCCATCAACGCCTGGTCGTTTTCTCCAAACCTCTCCATCCTTCTACGCCATGTGAATCCATCCCAGCTGGACAGATCTTCATTCGAGGCTGCCATAGCTGACAGTCTTCTGGCAACATTGCAGTATGGCCAATCTGGTCGGGACCAGTCAGTGTGTGAGCGAGCGGGGGAAGGGTGGGAGCTGGGGGATATTACATGGAGCCAGGCCAGCCTACCTATCAATTAGCAAAGAAAAGAAGGAGAGAGGAGGTCGATTGGGTTATTCATTGTAACGGCATACATGTTGAAAGCGAGCAGACACAGGCGTCCGTTCACCTAGAAGTTGATCCCAATATGAATGAGCGGAACGGGCGTGAGAAGACCGGGACGGGTGATGACAGGGAGGAGTTACCATGGCGCAGGAACTAATGCATTGGTAGACATGAGATATCAGTATATATGGTCTTGAGGTGCGCAGGAGGGAGAAGACTCACGACTTGGACCAATTGCAGCTGGAGGCCCTTGGGATAGAGCTTGTGGAGCTCTTCCTGGGAATAGGGCTCACGGGGGACGAGGGACGTCATTGGAGGCGGGAGAGCGAGATAATCACGGACAAGGCGGGCAGATGTAGCTCAAGGCCAAGACAGGGGTGTGGCGGGGGTTAACAGCGTGGGGAGAGGAGAGGGGAGAGGGGAGTGATATTGAGGTTGATATTGAGGTTGAAGTTGAGGCTGAAGTTGGGGTAGAGAGCGGTGTTGATGACGTTGAGAATTAGTTAGGGTGGCCAGCGCGCATTCCAGCAACATGATTGAATGGGAATATGGATAGCAGATAAGGACTCGTTGCCATTGTGATTATGTGTCTGAACATCTGTTTCTCGTTTCAAACCGCGAGGGGCTATGTATTTGTTGCTTTTATTGTAGTTGCAGTGGCTTCATATCCAGGCTGCAGATAGATGGTGAAATGCATGACGTCGAATATACAGAAACCAGACAGCATCACCCAGTAGACACCGGCCATAAACAGCCATCCAGACATCGAACAGCGCATAAACCGCCCTGGTGTGGCTGTCTTCCCCGTCGACACCCCTATCCATGCTGCCATTTTGCATGGGCCCCGCCTCGTCTCGTCAACCTCAACCTCAACCCAACTTCTCCTCACCACCAGCCTCATCTCGTCCACAACCTCCCTCGACTCTCCCCATAGGTGCTGGCTTTCCTGTCTGCTCCCGTACCGCGATTTCGACTGTCAGCCATTGTCCATCCACACGCTCCCCAGGTTGCGCAGACGTTGGCTTGTCCCAGCGCTCCGTCTGCCGCCATATCAGCTTCCAGGCCCGGCCAGCTTGCCTTGGGCCCTTTTCCATTGCCAGCCCGCCCTCCCATTCGTCTGGCCCGAGTCTGGTGGAAAGCAACAAAGACTTGCAAAGGCCGCTGCGGCAAACCAATTATCGACGGAATCAGACACCTCTGAGTCTCTGACAGCTCGAGCGTGCCCAATTATAGCCGTTGCATCCCCTCCGTCGCTACAGACCCTGGCATTGCGCTTCTTGCCGGTTTAATTATCAACTGCGGTGGTCTCTCCTAAGAGTCTTAACCTGCTCCTGTTGCGGCGCCAGAGCCGTCAACGCCTTCTTTGCATCTAGAGTCCGGAGGGTATGGAAGCTCCCTCTCTCTCGCCTCTCCCCCACCCCTCTAGAGTCTCGGCACTGACGGAATCATGGCCGCTTCCGTAATGTGTCTATTATAGCCGCATCCGTTCTCCAGACAAGCCCGAGCAGAGCATATAACAGCATTTTATTCTTGCGGTCAGCCTCGGCGCACATTCAGATGGAGGTAAGGTCACCGCTTCTTCTTACTCCTCGCCCGGTCGTGTCCCTTTCCCCTTTGGAGCCCCCTCTGGATGATGTGTAGCCACACACACCTGGCAATTTCTGTGCGCACCTCATAACACTATGCGGAGTATTTTCGGGCTTCTGAAACATCTATTATATGTTATCGTTGGTTCCGCCCCAATCTCGCACACCGACATGGGTCGTATCACAACAAACCCTGGTTTCCCAGTTGAAACGATTTACTTTATCTCTTTCAAATCCTTGTCGCAAGCTTTTTGTTTCTTGACTTTAAATTTCTTGATTCCATCGGCTGTTTCAAACTTTCGTTTGATTTTGAAGCTTTCACATTTCTTGCTCGGCCCCTCAAGACTTTTGCTTTATTCTTTCCCGCTCGTTCAGTTGGATGTCAAGTTGTGGGCGTTCCATCTCGATCCTTCCCTCCACTTCCTTGCATTGTCATGATGTCTTCAGTTGCGGAGAATATGGCGGGGCAGATTCATTATCAACAATGATTGATATCTGTTTCTCGTCCCGAGCGGCCCACGGCTGCCAATTTGTGACAAAGCGCGCCTGGAACTCCTATTACTGGGCGCCAGGACCTACAATTCAAACTTTTCGCTTTATCAGCGATTAGGAAGGGTTATAGCGCTGTGTATGAAAAGCGATTTGCTTCCTGCCCCTGAACCTCTTGTCGCGATTGATCGTGAAATACCCCACTGCGCGATGTCTATGCCGCAACGCCATTACCTGGTCGAACCAGGACAGGACCGATTTGTTTATTCTGATAGCACAATTTTGCATGGAAGTCCACCTGTTATAAGGACCAGAGCACAGCTAAGCCTCGAGGAAAATTTGCAGGGCACAAACAACCTACACCCCCCCAACCCTCAGCCTCAAAGCAGGTCCGGGCAGCTATCGAGTAGCAAGTTCCGTGACACGAAGCCCCGGCTATTGCTGATGGGACTACGTCGGTAAGTGTAGAACGCAGTCTTCAGGAAGTACGGCATTGCTGATGGTACTACAAGGAGCGGGAAATCCTCCATATCGAGCGTTGTATTCCACAAAATGCCTCCAACAGAAACGTTATTCCTCGAATCGACCACCCGTATCCAAAAGGATTCGATACAGTCTGTGCTCCCCACCGTTCAATTAATCGTGCATATTTAATGATTCTTTGCAGTTCATTTATGGATTTCCAAGTCTGGGACTTCCCCGGGCAACTGGAATATCTCGAACCGTCATTCGACCTCGAAGATATTTTCGGCACCTTGGGCGCATTAGTCTGGGTGATTGATGCTCAAGATGACTATCTGGAGGCTGTCTCACGGCTAAATCGGACTATCCTCCTAGTCCAACAATACTACCCAAACATCAACATCGAAGTCTTTATCCACAAAGTAGACGGGCTATCCGAGGAATTCCGCTCCGACACCTTCCAAGACATCGTGCAGCTCATCTCCGACGAACTTAGTGATGCAGGCTACGAAAACGCCCCAGTCCACTACTACCTCACCTCGATATACGACTACTCCGTCTTCGAAGCGTTCAGCAAAGTTATCCAAAAACTCATCCCGCAGCTCTCCACGCTGGAGAACCTCATCAATATCCTCGCTAACAACTCCGGCATGGAAAAGACATACCTGTTCGACGTGCTGAGCAAGATATATATTGCCTCCGACACGCGGCCGGTGGATATGGCCTGCTATGAGATGTGCTCTGATTACATTGATGTTATCGTTGATGTGAGCGAGCTGTATTCCTGGGACCATCCGCAGCGGAAGCCAAAGGGCCCGCAAATACCCGAGGCAGAGAGCCATGTGATATTGCATGATAGGAGTATGATCCATCTGATGGAGATGAATAAGTATGTTGTCTCCTATAGTTTTTCGCGTTACCTACTAAATAATGTTACCCAGATACCTATGCCTTGTATCGGTAATCAAAAACGCCGACGCAAAGGATAAAAAGGGCCTTATCGACATGAACTGCCGGACCTTCCAGGATGCGCTGAATGAAGTATTCTCTCGGAACTGGGAGCACGAGGCATGACTGAATCGGGGCGAATGAAGCATGGGGAGGCTTAAAATATAACTTGGCTGGCGCTATTGTTTACTGGGAGTATGGTCAGTTGGGGAAATGGAAATGCTATATACCTTTACTGCGGCTTGATTTTTTGAGTTGGCCATGTTCTCCTATGCATGCCTCTGTTCTAATGTATGTACATGACATGGCGCCGTGTCCAAGCCGTCCTTGATGTAAATATATGAAACAACATGATGAACTAGAAACTGAAACCAGGCCGCCACTGCCATTGTTTACATCCATGCTGAACCAACTATCTGTCGGGAATAATAAATAGTAAACACAATATCGTGGTTGCGCCATGACGTAAATATTTAGCTGGGGTTGACAAATTTAGGCGAGGAACTGGCCATGTGTTGCTTAACGACATCCAACATCGACATCGACATCGACCTCCATCTGCGCCGACAACGCATTTGCAGGCACCAATCCCCAGCCGGCGCACAGATTTCCGGGATCGTCCCAATTGACCGCATTGTGCCATTCACCCTCCTCGCATCCTAACCAGGAAGCGCACCGGACCACGCAGCCAGACATGCCCTCCGTGCGCCAACGGCCTGGCAAAGGCGCCACGGCGTCCTCAAAGAAGCAGCAAAAGCCAGAAGAAGAGCTCTCCGCCACGTCATCCTCAGCAGAAAGCGAAAGCGAAAGCGAAAGCGCCAGCGCCAACGAAGAATCCGCCAACCCGCGCGTCCTCAGCATCCTCGACGTACTACGCATCATCTTCCTGCTCTTCCTCTCCTCCTCCGCCCTCTCCTACTACGTCACCACCAACTCTTTCCTCTGGGGCTACAAGCCGTGGTTCACCAAGTGGCCGGCCGTCGTGAGCTATTTCGTATGCATTTCTGACATCACACATCACATATCACTTAAATTAATATTAACATATGTTCCATCCAGCGCGGCCCCATAACCCTCACACCATCCCAACTATCCCTCTACAACGGCACCGACCCATCCCTCCCCATCTACCTCGCCATCAACGGCACCATCTTCGACGTCTCCGCCAGCCCGCACACCTACGGGCCCGGCGGCAGCTACAGCCACTTCGCCGGCTGCGACGCCACGCGCGCCTTTGTCACGGGCTGCTTCAAGGACGACAAGACGCCTGACCTGCGCGGGGTGGAGGAGATGTTCATGCCTGTTGAAGACGATGGGGAGAATCCGGTTGAGCGGGCGTTGAGTGGTGGGGAGAAGAAGGTTAGGAGGGAGAGGGAGGGCAGGGAGGCGAGGGAGAAGGTGCAGAAGCAGGTGGCGCATTGGGTTGGGTTTTTTGGTGGGCATGAGAAGTATTTTGAGGTTGGGAGGGTGGTGGGGGGGCCCGGGGTGGAGGGGAGGGGGGAGGAGAGGAGGGAGTTGTGTGAGTATGCGGCGAAGATGAGGCCGAAACGGTCGAGGATTAATGAGCAGATGGCGAAGGGGGGAGGGAAGTGAGGGGGATAGGTGGATAGGTGTCCTGCTGTGGGCTGGTTTTTGTTGGGAGTGGCTTTTTATTTTTGGTTTGTATATATTTTACGTAGATTTTGGCCTTGGAACCTGATTGGGATGTTTTGGATATTTAGGGGATATATTTTGATTGTTTGGTTTCCATCTGGCGTTTATGATTCCCCAATATTTTCAGTCGAGGTTCAAGTCCCGAGTATCATTTAAAGCAGGCGTCCAGATTCATGGAATGCGGATACGTGACATACAGATTCGGCTGGATTGCGATCTGCCTAACAATGACATGCCCATCACAAATTGGAATGCAAATCAAAGGCCGCAGGATATCATACATCCTCCTGTTCTTCTTTTTCCGTCCACACCACCAACCCGCATCAGGAAGTTTTGACAATTTTTCATTTTGGATGGGAATCTTGCACCCGCCATGCGGAATTATGTTTCGATTTTCATATTCATCTACCCATGACGATGATAAAAAAATGCATGACAAAACAAACCCAGCACGGGAAGCGAAAAAAAAAAATAATTGAGGAAGGAGGAAATCAGAACACCGCTTTGACGAACGCAGAAACCCGGGGAACGGAAGACGAGGAAACGTGAATGGTTGGAAATCGTTTACTCTTCCGCGGTAACGGCACGGGCTGGAAAGAAAAGAGCGGATATGTTAGCCAACCGTAAATTTCCCATTTCCATCCACCACAGTGTCCAAAAGCATTGCCTCGCCAGAATCAATCCAACTCCATCAAACCAAAGCAGGGGGATTTTAATCGGATTCGACATACTGTAGATGTTCATCTTCGAGTGACCGACGACCTTCTTGATCTGTCCCTTCTCCTCCAGATCACCGAGAGCCTTCCGGGCCAAGCTGCCGTTGATCTTCAGTCTGTCGACGAGGGTGGCGACGGTGATGAGGCGGTAGGACTGCACATCCTTGTAGAGCTTCTCGGAAGTGGCCTTGTCGAGGACAACGGCGTGCTGGGCCTTGTCCTTAACTGTGGTTCAGAAAGAAGAGGGCTGCGTTAGTGATTTTTGTTTCTTTTTAATGGGTCGGCCGGGGGGTGGATGGCGTCGGGTTCTCAAAAATAGAGTCGCAATCGTTCGATATGCCGGAATGTACAGCGTGGATAATCTTCGTACCTTTGCCCTTGGACCACTTCTTCTTCTGCTTCTTGCCGCCGGAGCTTGCTGCGGGTGCCTATATCCATCGACGACGCATCAGTAATGTCATCCTCCCACGGCCATCGCATCGCCAAGGGCCGGACGGGACGGCTACTCACCATGTTGGGTGGAATATGCGGTGGTTGTCGACGACGAGGTGTTCAACAGCGGTCGAAGAGAAGTTTGAGGCTGGTTCGTCAAAGGTGCGAAATTTCCGAGTGGGGTATGACTAAGCGTGTTTAGCCCTAAGCCCTCGTTCTCGCTGAAACGGGCTAGGCTGAGACTGATGACTAATGGCTTGGCACGGAGAGGCGCCAAGACGTGGAGGAAGTACTATTGAAGCAGCAGAGTTTGTTGTGAGCGAGTGGGTTGTTTTTCTATATAGGGCGGGATATCTAGTTGCAGACGCCCGAAAGATGAATTAACTATTCCTCAATAGATACCCCTGTCGTCCTTTCGTACGGATATCTCCACTATAAATGACTGCCAGATATCACCAAGTACTAGTAGTATCCGTAGTACTACATCATGGAGAGCGTTGTCTTCCAGTTGGCATGTTTCGAGAAAATCATCCTATCGTTGAATGTAGACCCAACTCTTGATGCTTTTGTAACCAAATCCTATCCGAGGAAGTGTCACCTGCCTAAAATGCCCGAATTTAAACCACCTCATGAGGATCGAACCTAAAGCTACTATCTCTTCACGTAGTAGGAAAGTCCTCAATGTTTAACTGTGGATGCTCGTCCTCAACGTTCGTAATTTGCGTAAATGTAGTATCCGCACCGCTCCCAGTGACATAGCCAAAGGCCCATCCGCTCTGCCACCCAAACCACATAAGCCCACTTTGACTGGTGTCGGCTTTTAGCCAGCAGGCAGAATATTTCCCCCCACTCGCAATCGGTATCCGGGCGATTCTCGGCCGGTGGCTGCATATCCATTGATGGACGGTCGGTGCATCGTCGTCGTTGATAGTCATAAGAAGCTCTGGGAACTGCGGATACCAAAGGAGCTGGCGAATATTGGACTTCTGGACCAAAGCGCCGACAAGTACTGGAGGTTGAGCTTTGGTTGACCACATCCAGACAATGTGTGGGAGCCCTTGGTCTATCGTTGCAATCTTGTCGGCGGTGGGGTTGAAGGCGATTGTGGAAACTGCCCGTGTGCCCCCCGCAATATTGTATGTGTATGGGAAGACTGGCGATTTTGGAGCCAAAAGATATTCGGTTCCGTGTATCATTGTTGACTGCTGTTCAACATAGATATCACGGCCGATTGATCCAAATGAAGTTGGATCTTCGAGAGTCGATGATAATGTAAACTGCAGAAAATTTAGTCTTGGCTTTAATGTCAGAGGAAGGTGGGGTGAAAGGAGGACTCACGGTGTTCGAATTGATTAGATCTACGGTGCCATCGTGTTTTCCAATTGCCAAAAGACGTGAATCCGGGCTCCATTCTATCGTCTTAACGCCCAGGTTAGTGTCGTTGGCAGCACCGCTATAAGTTCTGTAGTGTTGCCCATCCGCAGTGTAGATTGCAACCTTGGTAATTGCCGTCGCTGAATCCCAGACAGCTATCCATGCGCCGTTTGGACTCCACTTCAACCCCTGGGCGTCAGCTGTGTTGAGTGCTACTGTGGTGATAGCCTCGTACGTTTCCGGTTCATGAATTGTCAATGTGTCATTCCCATCAAGCTTTAAAAGTATGGCAAGATGACTAGTGCCAGGGCGGAAGCCATAACCATTGGAATTAGCAAACTTGGGTGATTTGATTATCCGCTGCTCGCCGCCTGACAGGCTAAATATAGTCACTTGCACGTTAAACTCGGAAAATGCAATGAGCTCATCATGAGTGGCGGCAAAATCGACAAGAGTGAAGTTGAACGCGTCGCCCGCTTCAATCTCAGCCGACCAGGCCTCATCATGCAGGTCCCAGACCGAAATATGAGTTCCGCTCGCGCAGAGAATGCGTTGGCTATCCGGGGTAAACGAATCCGGTTCCGCGACAACTAGACCGGGTGGTTTTGACCATCGAAGTGCTCTCACCCGACTGGCAACATTGTCATTCAATGTAATAGTCCGAATAGTGCTTTGGCCTTCTAGTGCGAAGACGATGGATAATTTGCTGCCTTCAAGCGCGCACACATATCTGCAGTATTCAGACGGAATAACAGACGAGCTGCCTTGTTCATATTAGTCATGAACGTGTATTTTTAATTCGAAAGGAGCTCCAGCAATTACCTTGGTTTTTCAAGCTCCTTAATGACATGGCTTAGAGGGGTGAGATTTATTTATCAACCTTGCCCCTTATTTCAACATGATTGAACGTCTTCAAAGTAAACTCCCATTGCGCTAAACTGGTTTGGGCCAAAAGCTTAATTGAACGCGACGGCAATTCGCGCGGTCACCTGATATCGCGTTTTGAACAGCGTCCATTTAATTCGTATTTTCTATCTCCAACAAGTTGATGAGCACCTCAATGTTTACCCTTCTTATTACTGAGCTAATCTAACGCTGCCCCGGGAATCGTTACCCAACCCCTTGCTGCCGAAAACTAAAGGCTTTAGAAGCACCCGAAACCGCGCATTCTGCCCCTCGCTCAAGCTTCATAACCTGGGTACCTTATCCTAACCACGCAGCTGAGCCTTGCAATCCCCGACAACGTCATATTTAAAAATGAGGCCTAGTAGCTCACTTTGCTCTGTCGGAAGTTCTCTGTCCCCTACAAAACGCTTGGCTAGTTCCTTGACTTTCGCAGCCTCTTCAAATGGAGCATTTGAAAGTATTTGCATTATAGACGCCCTATTCATGCGCACTTTCTGGAAAAGCTTCAACCGAGCTTCGATTGTGTCAGGGCGGAAGTCGGGCATATCTGAAAACAGAACGCTTAGGGCCGCTGCATCCTCAATCCCCTGAGAACCTCCTTGGCCCTGATCTGTTGTCCAAAACGGTTAGTCAAACATGAGGAGTTAGGTGAGACGGTCGATAAGCAGACACGACATACGGGGCAATATGGGATGTGCAGCATCGCCAATGAGGACCAGTCGCCCTGAATACCAAGACGGTATTGGATCTCGATAAAGCAAGGGCCATCGTTTGATCTCCGTCGCTTTGCTACTCGCCGTCAGTTTTCCGGTTCATATTACACTGCCTCCCCAACAAATCCTAGGCCAAAGGGGATTGGCTAGAAAGTCACAAACTCCTAACCTTAGGATTTTTAGCACATCGGGGTGAAAACTACGACTTTCAGACAAAAGGGTCGCAACGTCGGAGGATTGATGCCAGTCTATTTGCCCAGGTCAGCCGATCTTGATCCGTTCAACCAACGGGGTTTGAATCTACGGGCAAACCCGTACCTTCCTTTGACCCATTCTTTTGGTTGTCGGCATAGTACACTACAAAATTTTGCTGTGTATTGCTATCAAATGCGTCAGCATTACTTGGCTTTATACTGTATATCCGATATTTGTGCTGCGCAATGGGAGGAGGCCAATAGGCGCTTACTTAGAACACGGATACCAGACTATCCGATTAGCCGCGCTGGTGGCGAAAATTCTCATCATCCCAGCCTTTGCCTCGAGACGTGGGTCGATGTCAGGAGGCGCTGGCATATCTTCCGTCGGCAGGAGAAAACGGAACATGGCAGTACCTGTTGGCATTGCTGGAGCCGGCTGCCCAAATACATGGGAAACAGCAGTTGAGTGAATGCCATCTGCGCCAATGATTAGATCCGCATGATGCATTGATGAGTCTGCCAGCGTGACCGATCCTGCTTCCGTATCCTATTGAGGGATGAATATCTGTTTGTAAGCGACCGGCTACACGGCACCCCGACACTTGGTTCAACATTGGTGATTTCTAATCAAAAAAAGGGTCGGTCGATACATACGTAATCCACGACTTCCGAGCTGAGAACGATCTCGACAGGGTTGCCAGGGGCCTGTTCTTGAGTGGCTAGGAGCTTTAGCTCGGAGTGAAAGTCAACACGATGTGTCGAGAACCATCCCCCGCCGTATGTGGCCTCTGTATCACCACTGTCGAGCTTTCTCTGCTCGTCTAGATTATCTCCTCGGTAAATGGCAGTGCATTCTAGCCGATCCATACGGGCGCGCTCCACGTCGAGTCCCCATGGAATAAGGACCCTACTGGCATTTGGGGTCATTTGGAAAGCAGCCCCAACCTCTCGATTGAACGAGGATTTCTCGATGATCTATACAGCGTGGGACGGTGTCAATGAGGACATAAGTTGTGGCAACCCCGCTTTCAATGCGGCAAACAATGGGATATCCAGCTGCTTTGCTTACCTTCACCCGGTGGCCAGCATTGCGTAGCCCAATGGCAGCTGCCAGCCCAGCTATTCCTCCACCAACAATGATGACGTCCATTATCGCAAAATGGAGAACTTCTCGAGCGGTTGGTTCTTTGAGCTATGGTCTTCTGTACTTCCACGGATATTTATACCTACGGAGATAATTAGGACTGTTTGTCAGCTACTCCTATTTATAGCGGTGTTGGGTGTTTAGGGGCTGTCGGTTTGTATAGGGCGATCCTTCGGGGCACAATGATCCCGTTAACGCCTCCGATCTTACAATTAGCCTTCCTAGGATTGTCGAAGGATGGCCATCGTTCGAAAATAACCCGACCAAGTTGTACAGCTGAACCGCCCCCTCGCGGCATCTACGACCCCTCTCAAGTACCGACTCGAGCCCGAATGCCCCTCGCCCATCGCGATCACTCGGCAGGATGCAGTACACACTCACCAATCGGGCGTACAAGACTACATTATCAATAAATCCGTCCACTAGTAGTAAACCGGAACATTTGATGTTCCCATGGTTTCGCGGCGCTTAAAAGCGTCGTACAAGATGGGCATGAACGGATGACGTCTGGGTTAAATATACCCGGACCCGATCTCCATCCTTAGTGTTAGAGGATCCCGGCCCGCTATTTACCTACCCGGCAAGCACTAAAAGGAACCAGAGCAAACCAACAAATAAACAGACAAGAACATTCAACCCCATCATTGAGCCAAGACCTTGCTTGGACGGGTACGTTGTCAATTGCAGTGGAAGCTTATTTCTCATTGACAATCCAAAAGGTATATTCTTCTTCAGGGATTGCCCAAGGCTGCGATTCTCCTTCTTTGTCCCTCCCCTGTGCGAAGATGAAAAGTACAGGGTAATATTCCCACTTTGATATTGAGTTGAATTCAGGGAATTGCTAAGGAGTGACAGACTTCAACGACGCCGGCCAGCTTAAAGTGGTGTATCCCACATAGAGCGACCACAGGAAAGATAACTTATACCGAAACATAGACGAAGAGTATCCAAAACTTCAGCTCAACAATACCAATCATTCCTCGCATGCCACGCAAACTCGACCCCCCTCAGATTGTCTGCCTTGGAAAGAACAGAATAAAAAAACCACCGCCTAGTAACACTTGTCCTTCCCAGGCCTATTTCCAGAACGGAATCTGTTCACACAACATGTGTAGAACTTGTCGCACCTATTCTTTGACCCTTCCAGCCCGTAACACCGGCGATCGCCCCGCATATTTCCATTGACCTCCGCGCAGCAGGCTGAGCTGGCTTCACCCCAAAACGCCTCCTGGCCGGGCTTATAACACCATGACCCGCTCTCGCCACGCTTGTCCAAGGATCTTTCGGTCAAAACCGGTGCGATTTGTTGCGTTTTGCATTCGTCGGCCCATTGGCCTTCGGGGCATTGTGGTCCGCTGACGCTGCCGTCGGGGGCCCTCGCTCCTAGGGAGGCGGCGAGGACCATGGGGACTGCGAAGAGGAGGGTAAAGGCACGCATTTTGATTGGGTTTCTTGAGGTGTCATGTCAGTACTAAACCCTTCCCCTTGGTTGCTGTTGGAGAGTACCTACCTCTGGCTTTGAAACAATGAATGACTTGGCGTTGTCGAAACAAACTCGTCGTCTTAATGGACTTGGGCTGGAGAGGAAATGATTTATTCTTGAGGCTTTGAGAACAGTTCAATTGTGTTGATGAATATAGAGATAAGTTCGCCAGAAGACAGGAAAGAGAGCCCTATATATACTTCCCTCGGTGCTTTGACATCAGACGACTCTCGTTAGAATAGAAGAATGGAATATATCCTGTACTACATTGAAAATTCAAAAGATTGGTTATCCATTCAGCAATAATCTATATATACTAACATATCCGCTTTTACACGGCTGGGGCTGAGATTGATATTTGAGCTGCATCTCTTGTGTAACCTCAAAAACAGGGCAACTGTGAAAAGCAATTGCATAGAAACCTTCCAGAACCAGCAAAACCACCTTCCAAAGAAGTTATTCTCTTGCCATCCTACACATCTCAACCCCTGAACTTTAAATATACCCGTGGACATGACTTAAGCTATGGACTAGTAGTTATCACAGTCCCCCTTGAAGTATTAAACACTCATTTTCCTCCATATTTTTATGCATAAATAAGCAAACCACACATAAGAACCATAACTAACCCATCCCGCCCCCAAAACATAGTTAACTAACTAATATAAGGCCCTGTGCGTCACAGCACGATTAATGTTAAATCCCTATTGGATACCAAAAAACATCTCCCCCCCTTCTTTCTCCTCATAGGGTAGGTTATTTATATAAAAAACGGAGTTAACTATTAAGCAAATAACTACACAATGCATCCAGCCGCGGCTGAATAGTATTTACGCAAAACCAACACAAACCGCCCTTCCACGACAATGATTCTCAGGGGAAACGCCCCGGAAATGGGGTCTGGCCCCGCAAGATTGACGTAAAAGAAATATGGTCCGGGAACACTGCGGATACGAGCATTCTGCTGTTGGTTGTGCAGGGCAGCGTTGGGAGTGCGCTGCTCTATTTGCTTATCCGCGGAGAGTTCAGCCGAAGAGCTTGGGTGTAAAAGGAGGCAGGCTGCCGGGTCTGGAACTTTTTATGTCGCCCCAGGCATACCAAGCTGCCTTGTCACTGGCTAATTACCTCAGGCGTGAGATCATAGCTATCCTGGCGCTTTGGTCCTTATAAACCGAAATAAAATAATATATATATATGTATATAAAGGCGATTATATGCATAGCAACGATCTTCTTCAAGGTTAGCAAATTACCTATATAAAAATTAATCTTGAATTCTGATTGGATCTTATGTAACAACGTTTCCATCTCATAGTTCCATGGTTATGTATAACAAAACCTAACCTTGGAACCTTGGAATATCTTCATCATTTCCTAAAGTAGTAAGCTTTTCAGAACATTGGTAACTTAATGGTAGCTTCCCCCACCCGTGGGTTTATCAAAGGTAAAACCACCGCGGACCGAGAGACCCGAGTGGTGAAGAGTCATCCTCACCTACGCAACAAGCTCGATTATCCCAAGCCCACTGCAAGCAAGTCTCTTCGTATTCTCTTCCTAGAGTACTATCAGCGTCATCGTGCAAATCGAAAACCAAACTCACCCTTCCACAGCATCTACTTCGATCATGGCGAACGAGATGGATAGACGCTCGCACCAGTCTGATACCCTCTCAGAGGACTTTCGACGGAAAATCAGATTTTCAGGATCTACATCCAGCGATCCCATCAGTGAGGGGCCCTCGTATTTCAAAGAAGTTCTTCAGCGCTCTCTCTCGGTAAACACCGTTGTTTCGACCGGCTCTTCTTTTGCAGAACGAATGAACGCTGCCCGCTACATCAAGGGCCAGAAATACGTATGCATTGGCAGAGGATCCTGCGGGACAGTGTGGGAGCAACCGGGAACAGAAATCGCCTATAAAACCTCACCGCATCACAGAGCGCTTTGGGCCGATTTTCATTTGACAAATCAGGTACATACCTCCTTTCTGCAAGTTGAACATCTTATGGAGACAGCTTTTCCGGGGATCACCGTTCCCCGTGTACCGTCAGCCTCGCATTTTTTTACTCCAGCAAGTCCGTGGTGGGACGCCGTCGAGAGCAAGTTCCCCTCAGGGGAAGTACTCAAAGGAGCACATGCGGCCATGCAAATGCACCGGATCCTCCCTCTCCCCTCTAATACACGCGAAGCACTCATACAACTCTACTTCGACCCAAAAAAGCAAGGCAAAGCCTCCGCGGACCCAGAGAATATAGATTGCCTGGTACGGGTGTATCTGGGAGCATATGGGGGCCATATCGGAAAAGGGACGTGGAGGAATTCGTTGAGAAACTTTGAACTGTACCTTGACATGGCCAATGACCTGAACCTGGACGTGCAGCTAATCACGAAGGAGATGGCGGTTAGCTTGGCGATTATCCACTGGCAGGCGAAGTGCGATGGGATGGATGCAGAATGGGTTTTGGGGAGCGCAGCAAGCAAGGAGTTCCTGCCGGAGATCGACGATGATTTTCTCAACAAGGAGATGGTGGACATCGGACCCGACTTCAAAAAGCGCGGAACATATCTTTGGGTTTTGGATTTCGACAAGACGCGTAGAATCCAATATGACAGCACTTGCATCCCTCTTCTTCTCGGCGGTGTTACCGCAAACGACCCATACCTGCCAAACCCGAAGCACTCTCCAAAACCCCTGTATTATTTATTCAAGAAAACTTACCTTGAGGCAAGTGACATTATCTTACGGCGCAACAGGCCGACGAAAGATGTGCTAGCTCTACCGCAGCAGTTTTTGAGGGCGTGGGAAGATTGGTCGAAGGAACCAGAAGACATCGGTTTTGAGTTAGATGGCTGGGGCGACAATGGAGATGACGGAGACGATGAAGACGAAGATGAAGACGACGACTTTAGCGAAGAGGAAATTTCTTCCGAGGACGAAAGAAGCGATGCGGAAACCGGAGACCAGGAAGCATTCGATGATTCAGATGACGAGGGAAGCGACTAGATTGGATTGTTTATGTTCTGGGTTTCAAATTCTTTTTTATCTTAATTTTTTCAACTCTGCTGATTTGTCCACTGCGGCGTGTTTGCACGTATGGCTGTATTGTACTGGAGCGCTCCATTTTTTAACATGAATGTCATTCCTGCTCCTCCCAAGGTTCTTCCCAAAAAGTAAGTTACACCAACATCAATAATAAGCCGCGGATGATGTAGAATGGCACATTACTTCACTTGTCAATTTGCATGACTGATATTTGGTGCGGAGTGGTGTGGAGGGCAAACAAGATCAACCTCTGTCCCACAAGGATAGCAGCAAGGCAAAGATCGATGTAATTTCGGCGGAAAGTCAGCAGAAGCAGGATGTATATATACATTCTATGGCAAGGCAAGCTGCGTGCTCAGGAGAATTATTGTATATTCCATAGAAGTTCACTGCTCTAGCCAGCAGCGAGTCAACTTCAAATCAGACACAGCATTTTATCAATTAGCTTGTGCATACTTACATTATTGTGAAAGGTAATGCATGCCAGTATTTCATTAGCCCAAAGTCAATATCAGATTCTTCCCACTCTTGGGAGGCCGGAGACCGGAGCTCGGAGGGCGTCGGCGATGCAATGTGGCAGCGATTCTGTGGGAGAACGGCGGCAATGTGCAACCATGCGACACTGGATAGAGGAGTATACACATCTAAATCCGATTCCGACGTATATCCACGTTGAACAGTGCCATGTCACTTTGCAAGTCTATCGCGAACTCGGACGTTGAGGTTGAGTTCGGCGGCTAGGAAGACATGACTAATCTTATCGTCATGTGGGGTTGATAACCTCCGGCTCCGACTTCAACCTCCATCCTCCGTATATTTAAGAGACAACCCCCGCCCTCTGCCACCATGCTCTTGTCCGTATAGTAGGCTGCATACTCTCGACAATGGCCGACATGCTCCGGAAAGGCACCGTCTCAGCTCTGCTGTTTCCCGCAGCCGCTGCCACACGGCCATGCTGTATGCGGGGACTTCTCCGCAGCGCTCCCCGTTTCTCCCACTCTCGGCGACGGCGATACCAGAGCACCGTGGCCGCACCAGCCAGCGCTGAAGCTGTGCCAACACCGCAGTCACCGTATGCGCCACCTCCTATCTCCCCGCGGGTCTCCGCTTTGAAGCAGGCAAAGCCATTCTCGGAGTTCCTGACCGACTCCTTTAGCCGGCAGCACGACTACCTCCGCATCAGCATTACCGAGCGCTGCAACTTACGATGTCTCTATTGCATGCCTGAAGAAGGCGTGCCGCTTTCTCCTGCAGCCCATCTTCTCACCACCCCCGAAATCGTCTACTTATCCTCCCTCTTTGTTTCGCAAGGCGTCAATAAAATACGCCTGACTGGCGGAGAACCAACCGTGCGGAAAGACATAATCCCCATGATGCAGGCGATAGGGAACCTGCGCCGCGATGGGCTCCGGGAATTATGCTTAACGACCAATGGGATCTCGTTACACCGGAAGTTAGATGCAATGGCTGAAGCCGGTTTAACGGGTGTTAATCTGAGTCTGGATACCCTCGATCCATTCCAGTTCCAAATAATGACCCGACGAAAAGGTTTCGAGGCCGTCATGAGGAGCATCGACCGTATCCTCGAAATGAACAAGCACGGTGCCGGGATAAAGCTAAAGATCAACTGCGTAGTCATGCGCGGCCTCAATGACCGCGAGATTGTTCCTTTCGTGGAACTGGGGCGGGAGAAGCCAATCGAAGTTCGATTTATCGAATATATGCCATTTGATGGCAATAAATGGAGCCAGGGCAAGATGCTCCCGTATAAGGAGATGCTCTCCATCATCCGGGAGAAATACCCCACGCTCGAGAAGGTTGCCGACCACAAGAACGATACGAGCAAGACATATCGCGTCCCCGGCTTCGAAGGGCGAGTCGGGTTCATTACGAGCATGACTCATAACTTCTGTGGCACCTGTAATCGTCTGCGCATTACTAGCGATGGGAACTTGAAAGTGTGCCTATTTGGCAATTCTGAGGTCTCCTTGCGGGATATTATTCGAATCGAGAACAACGGAGAACCGATTGACGACCAAGCTATGGAAGCTTTGGACCTGCTCGAGTCCGCGAGACGCGCTGGCCGGGCGGACCAAGAAGGGACCCCTGTTAACGAGCGAGAGCGCGAACTCCTCAACATCATTGGCATGGCCGTCAAACGCAAGAAGGAGAAGCATGCTGGTATGGGCCAACTAGAGAACATGAAAAACCGGCCGATGATTTTGATTGGTGGGTAGGTTCGTTTCAATATATTTTTGGCATTTGCATACATTTGAGGCAAGCATCTTGGGTTCAGGCGTTTTTGGGTTTCATTTTGTGACTATATGGATCATACATATTACATTACGGGGAACGGAAACCGGATGGGCTGCTACATTTTTTGAGCAATGTGATACCCGGGCTGTTCTATTTATAGGAATCAATGGAAGAAAATTTCCAGTCTTGCTCGCTTGTGCTTCTTCCATGTCTGTCAGCTACTTCAAGGTGCTAATACCGGCCTCTTTAGATGAACCCAATTCAACACGAACTCAGAAACCGATGCCCATGAATCCGGCCATCCCCGCGCGCTTTGCCCGGTCGACCTTGAATTTACCATGGTCTACAACCCCCCTACACCTCCTCCCATCCACACCCCTCTCCCACCCCTCTCTACGACCATACTCAACAAAACGACCTAAAAAAGCCCCCGCCCCGCCCCCACCAGCGGGAGAATCCCCTCCCACCCCCGACCTCCCCACAGCCTCCGACCCCACCCTCCCCCATCTCACCCCTTCCCAAACCGTACATATGACCTCCATCTCCCACAAGGCAGAAACCACCCGCATCGCCACCGCCATGTGCCGCGTCACATTCTCCAACCCATCCGCCTACGCCCTCCTCACGACAAACGAAGGGCTCACGAAAAAGGGCGACGTCCTCTCCGTCGCGCGCATCGCGGGCATCATGGCCGCCAAGCGGACGGCGGATATAGTCCCGCTGGCCCATCCCGGGCTGGGTATTACAGGGGTGGAGATAGATGTTAAGGCTTGTGCGCCGGATGACGCCGCTGGTGATGATATCACTGCCGCGGCTGTCACGCCGGAAGATCTCATCCGCTCCTGCAGCCGGCCGCACGGTAGCATTCTGATCACGGCGACGGTGTCGTGCCATGGGCGCACGGGGGTGGAAATGGAGGCGCTGACGGGGGTGCTTGGCGCGGCGTTGACGGTGTATGATATGTGCAAGGCGGTGGATAAGGGGATGGTGGTTGGGGAGGCGAGGGTGGTGAGGAAGCGCGGCGGCAAGAGTGGGGGATGGGAGTGGGGGGTGAAGGTGGATGAGGGAGGGGTGGAGGGGGGGAAGAGTTAGGATGTCGATGTATATATATGTTCCGCTTTTTCTATGCATCGCTCGCATCCCCAGGGGTGTCATGTAAAAATCATTTTTGTAAACAACTTTTGACATCCACCAGCGGAAACTTGAGGACGAGAGGTAGCAGATAATATAATGTCTATCATCTAATACCTATTAACCCTCGACACTTATTTACGAGTTAAAGTGAAGACTTCATACCATTTCTAATAGTAAACGCAAGATGGAAAAAGGGGGTAATCCCACGAATCAAACATCAAAATATAACCAAATCAAAAACCATCACCAACACAATAACCACCCATCTCTCCAACCCCTAAATATAAAACATCGACCCCTCCAAATCCCGATGCACCCCCAAAAGCCAACCAGAAGTCGCTGCATCATACGGCTGACTACTCCCCATCGCCCCCTTGGGATGAAAAACATCATACAAATAACACCGCCCCCTCTCACACAGAATATCCGCATAATATGCCGGCGGCACGATGGAGACGGACCGAGTCGCGCGCCCGAAGAGGTAGCAGAGATTGTATGTCTGTATATCATTTGTTAGTACATGTTCTCCTTATTGTCTATCCCCCTGTGTGGAACTACATACCAGGACCTGCAACTGATCAGCGCCTAGATGGTTGTCATCATGTAAAACCACGTAGTGGGCAGGCCGGCTGGTGCCTTTGATCCCTGAGTGGGCGACCATGAAGAAATCATGCTTGCGCTCCATCGTGCAGCCTCTGTCGACGACGGTGCCGGGAGGCACATTGCCGGAGCTCCCGTCGCTCTCAGCCTGGGGCCCTGGATAGAATCTAAATTGGGTGTTAGCGAACTCTCATTCTCCTATCCCAAAAGGCATGAAATGGAACTATATCCAAACCCACCGAGTATGATGCCTCTTCCCAACAATAACCAACGTAACCTTCGGCAGCGCACTCAACCCACACCCCTTCAACGCCGCCAGAACCGGCTTCAACTCCCTCTCCAGCACCTGCTCGTACTGAGTCTCCGACACCCCGTCGCGGAAAATCACAATCCGCTCAAGCCTCGCCCCACGCCACGCCTTCACCCTCTCCTTCACCATCTCCCCAACCGCCTCAACCATCTCCTCCCGATGCCCCTGCGTCCGCAAGCTAGCAGGCCACTGGCCCAACGTATCATCGTCATTCGCCACGACGCCCGCAATGCTAGGCGCCTGCGCCACCGCCTCCGTGCCCGTGGGATGCGTCACGTCGATCCCGACAAACATTGTCCCCGGCTCGATTGCATTGCAGCGCGGGGCAAGCGTGTGGTTGACGCCGCCGAGTTTGAGATTGATTTTCAGCGCCAGGTTAGCGAGATACATGGTCCCTTTGGTCAGTTCCTGCCGCTTCCGCACCACGCAGACGGTGTGGATGCCGGTTCTGACGTCGCCTTGTAGCTTTACGCGCGAATAGAGCTCGGAGTTCCCCTGGGGCAGGGAGATGATGCAGAAGGTTACTTTTTGCCCCTTTGCGTGTGAAAATGCGGCGGAGAGTTGCTCCTCCATTGTGTGCGGGTCTAGTGGGATCGTCTCGATGATGGGATTAGAGGGCCAGGTGTTGATTCCGTAGTCGTTCAGGTTTCGTCGAAGCTTAAGCATGAATTGTTCGGTGTCGGCGTGGTGGTCGTGGTGGTCGTTGTGCCGGCCGTCTGTAGTGAGGATCAGACATTTTAGGCGGCCTGAGGTGGGAAATCGTCCGGCACGGTTGAAGTTGAGGTTTTGCAGATTCCAGAAGCCCCGCTTGGCAGGCATTTGATTTTTGTAGATTAGTTGGGGGACGGCGAGGAGGCGGCCGGTTACTGCGAGCATTTGGGGAGAGATGGTGATGCCGAAGTTTTGCTTTAAATGCGATAAGCACTTATCATATCAGAGATGGAAAGGGGTATTTGGTTTTCTTACTGGGCCAATGGCTGTTTGTCCCTGGCGAACCCCCATCAGGGGGAGGCCATCGCTGACAATATTCCGTGCATTATCGGCGGGACGTCTGCATGCGATATTGATCATTCTCGTCGTCTGGGCGGAAGAAAGTCTCTGGCGAGCAACCTGTCCAGGAACAACCTCGCAGATATCAGTCGGGAGATATGTTGGCTTGGTTCTGGTGCCGACATTGACCAGCATCCCTTGTCTATCGATTTCGATATTGTACACTATATCAAAGTGGCGATTAGCTAGGGGTAGCAGAGGTTAGGAGGAAGCGGTGAATTCAAATCTCTACAAACCTTGCTGAAAATACTCCTTAACAGTAACATCCCTTGATCCCGTCTCGCTCTTCTCCAAAAGAAACCTCGTCCCTCCAGCCGTCCCCAGCCTATCCCCAGAATAAACCAGGGAGAAAATAGTCTTCGTCCTCTTCAAATGACTCGTCGTAACCCGTAACTTTTTCAAAAACCTATCCAACTCCGCATTCCTATGAAACGGAGTCAAATATCTATTCTCTAACAGAAAAGCGCTAATCAATTCCGTTAGCGACCCCCCATTGTAGAAGGCAGCTGTCGACACGTTGAGATTCAGCAGAAGCCGCCCCGTCGACGGGCGGACGGAGTGGAAGAATCCTCGGAGAGCCTTTAATCCACCGCCTAAGCTCTGGTTCTGGTCTTGGTTCTGCTCGGCCTGGTTGAGAGCGAAATGTTTGCTTTGGCCCACGTCCTGGACGTTTTGTGATTGATTGGGGAAGCTTGCGAGGACGATGTTTAGTGCTTGGATGGCTTCTGTTTTTCGGGCTGGGTCGATGGTTTCTGTAACGCTGGAGAGGTCGCCGATGATGTAGCGGAGGTGGAATTCTTTGTCGTAGCGGAGTCTTAGGGGATATTGAGGGGAGGGCTCCGTGCTGTCGTTCGGGGCGTCCTCTTCGTAGTACTTGACTTCAATAGTCTGATCGTCCAGCCTTTCCGTACAAATTAGTTTATCCACGTAGTTCGTAGCAATGTTTCGTCCCTTCAGGGCAGGCTGCTGAAGTAACAGGGAGAAAAGACGGCGCTTCGCTCGGGGCGACGATGTCAGAGAGTCAGGGAGGCGGATGCTATGCTGATAGAGCGTGGCGTTGACCGGGTTTTGGAGCTCAAAGTAATTCGCCCAGAGTTTCATCTCTGTGCCCTCCACCCCATAATCCGGACGAGGAGGCAGGGGTGAGGTGTTCTTAATGGAGAGATTTGAAAGGGAGGGAAGTTCTTCGTCATCCCCGGAAGCTTCATTCATGGCTTTAACAATCGCATCCTCCGCCTCCCTAACTGTCCTGGACGGCTCATGTCGCCCGCCACTACACGCCGTCACAATTAGCACATTCTCGCACATTACAACACATACAAAAGAACGCGCTTACTCAAAGCTACGGACCCCTTGCCACCCACTTCGATCAGGAGACGCAGGACTATCCGGGCGCCGTCCTGGTCCCGCGCTGGAGCCACGACTCGAACCGCGCCATGATCCACGATCCCAGGGCGACTCGCTCCGGTATTGACCCCGACCTCGCCGGGGTTGTTGGGTAGCATCGCTACGGGTAGGGGAGCCTGTCCATGGTGGTTGGTTGAAGTCGCCGCGAGGAGAGTATCCGCGCCCCCTATCGCGATCGCCGCGGCCGCGGCCACGCCCGCGACCTTGGGGGCTGTCGTTGTTGTAGCCTCGCCCGCGGTGCATTGTTTGGTTTTTGGTGGTATGGTAGACGAAAGAGAGGGAAATCAAGTGAAGGGAGAGTATCTTAAAATCTTTTCATTTACTCCAGATCTGCAGCGGACGAAAGTGGGAACTGGGATGGAATAAATACGTTTCGCGGCAGCAGTACAGGGCTGCTGAGAGAATAAAAAGGGGCCGTGTATAAATATGGCAGTCTGGATGTCGCTTGGGAACTTTTGGCATTGGCAAACACGGCCAGCATGGGGGAAACGGAGTCCCAAAGGATGCGTGTGTTTTGTTGAGATAGATTCTCAATACCTTGTTTGATGATTCCGCCGCATCAAACATAGATGAGATTTGACAATCTTGATCAATAAGATGGATATCAATTTTACCTATCTCAAGGTTTGTCCATCAGCCTTAGCAAATAGTTAGCAGAGGTATTTGGGAATAATTGTCTTGCGATTGATTTCACGGCATAATGTCAATGGGATAATTCGGGTAGCTATCGCTATTTCTATTAAAACAATGTATTGGCATTTGACCATCCTTTTATGGTATCCCGCAGACCTAAGTACAAAAAAATCGCCCCTAGCTGAGGATTAATATTAGCGAGGTCCTTGAATGAAAGTAGTTTATATATTATAAGCAAGGCAGGGAAATCTAACCTATAAACACCTATTCGTCATCGCCCGATGCCTCATCTTCATCCTCACTTTCAGAAATATGCGCATCCTCCATCTCCTCATCCTCCCCGGCATTTCGCTTTTGCCGCGCCTCTATCCGGCTCTTCTCAATCAACTTTACCCGTTCCGCCTTCTGTTTTCTTTGCGTTTTCACAAACGCACCCAGGGGCGTTGTCTCCCATTCCACGTCCTTAAGGAAACCCTCCACTTCCGCGCGATCTTTGGGAGCAAATGTCACCTTTGATCGTCGCTCTTCGATCCAACGACTGTTTGCTTCCAGCTTCTGCACAAGCAAGACAATCATCTGGTTAATTTTGGTGTTTCTATTTCCAGACGTGCGGGAAGAGACCTCCTTCAGCCATCGCTTCAACATAACAATCACCGGAAGGGCAAGCTCCGGGAACGCAATGTTCTTTGTCCATAGGATGAAAAATTCGTACAACAATTCCACCACCTCTTCGCCCACACCATCCTGATAGACGCGAGATCGGAGGTAGGATTTTGGAGCACGGATGCTGGTAGCGAAATCGAGGGGTTTCAGCGTGCTCGACTTTGGTGGCTTTCTCATTTCTGCGGAATTCAGTACCTCTAAAAGCGCAGACGCCAGAGGGATATATGTTCCAGTGGAAAGCGATATCCGGAGAAGGGATCGGGTAAGTTGAAAGCGCAGAGGGAAATACTGTGCCGTAGGAATCAAACGCATTGCGCCAAGGGTGATCTGCACAACAGGGTAGATAAGCGGCCGTAGAGCGGACTGTTTGCCTGCGGTAGCTTCGACTATGGCATCGCAGTGCGAAGACAGAACTCTAGACCAGAAATCCAATGAGTGGACATACTGCCAGTTGTACACGGTTTTATATGAGTCTTTCGAGGGTTGGGTTATGCTGCTTCGTAAATGGATAGCAAGTTGTCGAATAAAGCTGAAGCCGGTGGTATATGATACATTTTGGTCGATGCCCCAGATTTCGGCAGCGGAGTTTTTCATCAGGTTGATACCAGAGAGGGTATGGGCGGTGGTGTTTCGGCTACCCTTAACCACACCTTCGTAGGTTGATTTCAAAACTGAGGAACGGATCCCGGCATCCCCAATCACCATCAGACGGCGAACAACAAGGAACGCGGTGATCCGTGTGGCCTCTGTGCTAGCAGAATCCGACCAGATAGCAACAACAGTTTTGAGGACGACTTTAAGGAGTTTTCTGAACGGCAGAAGATAAGGCAGCATGGGCTCGATCGACCCCAGAGTCAGCTTCAATGCAGCCGCGTCGGATAAACTTGTCAGGAGTTGGTGAACGGATGAGGCGTGGGATTTGATGAGAGTAGTCAAGGTTTTGAATTTTTTCGACTCGAGGGGGACTCTGAGTTTCCCACCAGCGCTCTCCTTCACAGGCAAATGGTGGTTCAGAACTTTCGGGACATAATCCAGGGCTGTGACGAGAACCTGGTGGTAGACATCCGCGTCCGAAATAGTGTATTTCCGATCCTTTTGGTCCTCATCGTTGTAAGCTGCCGCCCTGAACGCCAGGACAACTTGTCGAGTAGCTCTGAGGGAATGCTGCTCCGTCATTGACTTTTGCCATTGTTTAACCATCGCCAACGTAACCGTGCTTCCCGCATCTTCGGCTTCAGGCTCCTCGGACACCTGCTTCTTCTTCTTTTTAGGGCGAGTCGCTTCCTCCTCCTCGCCCTCACTAAGCGCGTCAACCTCCGCTAGGTCGCCGTGGTCTCCGAAGTCGAGTAGTTCCGCATCGTTTTCCTTGAGGTATTTGTAGAATTCGGGGTCCTTCTCCTTCAAAGCTTCCAGCTGTTCCATGTGCGCATCCATATCGTCCGCCCCGCTTCCTTCTGACGCATCATCGGCGAAGGTTTCGTCATTGGCCTCGTTGTCGCTTTGGGCAGCGGTTTCCCCGTCTTCCTCCACGGCCGTCCGCTTTCGCTTTCCAATTTTGGGAGCAACGTCCTTCTTCGACTTCTTCTTCTTCTTTGCTGGCGCAGCATCTGGCACGTCGAATCCGCCGGCGAAGAAATCGTCCACGTTCATATCAGCAAACGCATTGCTCTGCTCGTCCCGTGCAGACTTGCGGCCGTCGGTTGCCTGTGCATTTTCATCCTCAGCATCTGTGGCGGCCCGCTTGCTCTGTCTCTTCTCCTTCAGCCTGTGCCGCTGCTTGACCTTGGCGAACTCCTTGCGCCGGTCCATGACATCCTTGAGGTGTTTCTTCTCGAACTTTTTGGTGGCCTTCTTCGCAGAGCCTGCCATGTTTGCGACAGACGGTCAGACGGGCTGACTCAATTGGCAGTGTTGGCGGGGAGGCGGGGGGGGATCTGATATCAATCCGTCGTTGTGAGGTTGAAGAAATAAATTTTGAATTTTCCAACTAAGCCGCGCACGGACCACCGCAGCCGTCTTGGCTCCTTTCCGCATTCGGACAGCGTCTCTCCTCCCTCATCCAACCTCATCCACCATGTATACTCAACGCCCGCTGTCGTATGCGCCCACGCCGTACAGCTACACGCCCAATACTGCGCTGTCTGCGTCCATTAATCTGGATGAGGTGCGCGCTGATGTTTCTGCTGCGTTGTTGGGTAGAGCGCTAACACTGGCTGCAGGAAGTCAAGCTATCCTCCACCTCCGCCGAGAGGGACCTGTATGAGTCGCTGGCAGAGATATACAGCATCATCGTGACGCTGGACGGGCTGGAGAAGGCTTATATTAAAGATGCCATCACGGAATCAGAATACACCGAAACATGCGCGCGTTTGCTGAAGCAGTACAAGTCGAGCTTGAGCGATGAGACTGTCGCACGCGAGTTCGTTGATCTGGATACCTTTAAGCGGACGTGGGGAGTATGTGCTTCGTCTCTTCCAGACGTACTGTTGCTCGATATAGGTACTAACTGCTTTACAGATGGAATGTCCCCGAGCTACAGAGAGGCTCCGAATAGGTCTTCCTGTCACCGTCGAGCAGCCTTCCCACAATGCTCCCCCAGCAGGTGCGAATACGGGAGCATCAGGAAGCCTCATCCTAGCAGCTACAGAGAATTTTATAACGTTCCTTGACGCCCTAAAACTGAATATGGTCTCGAAGGATGCCCTCCACCCGCTGCTCTCAGAGGTCATCCAGTCAGTCAACAAGGTAACGGACCAGGATTTCGAGAACAGGGGGAAGATAATCCAGTGGCTCATTGCCCTAAACCAGATGCGAGCAACGGAAGAGCTCAGTGAGGACCAGGCTCGAGAGCTGGCGTTTGAAATCGAGCAGGCGTACCAAGGCTTTAAAGCCACTCTGACGTAACCCCGCGATATACGATCTTGTGGTGGTATCATAGTACCGCGCTTTAACGAGTTAACGAATTATGTGAACGTACAACCAAACGTTTGGAACCTTCTACGCTGTTTGCTGGGTATATCCCTTAATGTGCTATGATAGGTATTCCCGTCCCGGCCTGTCGTGTTATCGGCGCCGATAAGGTTCTCGCCGCCGTCAACGCACGGACCACCTCCATTTTTGGCGGCTTTTTTTCTTCAACGCCGCATTACTAATTTTTGGCGCGCATTTATTCTGCTTTTTGTGCTGTAAATATACCAGATTACTTCATTTTTATTCTCTTAATATCCCTCCTTTGCTCTTTTCGTCCCCGTATTCATTCATTTGCCTGTTCTCGATTACGAACCAGAGGCGCAAAATAACCCACGTCCCACCATTTTGGATATTTCAGACAGGATGGACATGTCCGATAATGCCCAGCCGCTTCACGGTAGGCTCCCTGCGTCCTGTTTGGTATTTGTCATAATTGGATAGAGAAGTAGGCTGACTGCCCATGTGTTTCTAGTCTTCGATCTCCCACAGCTCTACACTAAGCCGAGCGCGACGGATATCCTGCGAGCTCTGGACCAGCTAGCCGTGGGTCCGCGCAACTTCAACGATGACGGCAGTTCCCAGCAAATCCTCCTCGGCGGAGTCTCACAATACCTCACATCCATCGTAGCCAGCGCACTGGCATGGGTCGACTCTGACGATCTGCGGGAAGCAATCTGGGATGCAGCCAGCGCCCGTCTTTGCGAACGATCGGGCAGGACTGGTAAATACCCCGACAGCTTGGAGCTCACCACGTAGCGCATCGCTAACCCTACCGGAACAGCTATGCCAGCCATCTCCAGAGAATTCACCATCCCAATGACCCAGAACAAGGATTTCCCACTCACCTTACACGAACCCTCACTCACCTCCGACAATTTGGGAATGAAAACCTGGGTCTCGTCCTACCTCCTCGCCAAACGACTCCACACCCTGCTCATTCCCCCATCCTCCCTTGTCCCATCAACATATAAAGACAATCGCCCCATTCGCGCGTTAGAACTAGGTGCCGGCACAGGTCTAGTCGGCCTCTCGTTCGCAGCCCTCTGGGGCTCCGCCGCTTCCATCCACCTGACCGACCTCGATGCCATCGTACCGAACCTCGCACACAACGTCTCGCTGAACGAGGAACTTCTCAATAAGACCGGCGCAACCGTATCAACAGGTGTCCTGGACTGGTCCGTCGACCCAGAGCCCAAGCCTACCGACGACGAGAGATGCGACGTCATCCTAGCCGCCGACCCGTTGTACTCGCCTGAACACCCCAAATGGCTTGTCCAGACGATCCAGCGCTGGCTGTTCCCCGATGGGGAGTCGAGGGTGGTTGTCGAGATGCCATTGCGTGAGGCGTATTTGCCGCAGGTGGCGGATTTCAGGCAGCGGATGGGCGCGGCGGGGTTAGTCATGTTGGAGGAGGGGGAGGAGATTGGGTATGATGATTGGGAGGGGAGTGATGGGGAGGCGCTTGAGGTGCGGTGTTGGTGGTCGGTTTGGGGGTGGAAGGGGGATGTCGACAGGGAGTAGCCGTGCAACGAACTATTTAACGAAGATATGAATATGAATAAGCTGCATGATTAGATTTGAATAGAATAGAATAAATAGACTAGACTAGACAAGACTAGATTAAATTAGCAAATACAGACACGATGCATTATGTTGTTCCCTGCAGAAAGAAAATATCAAGCAGAAACCTGCCTGGTTCATGTGACTCCGCCATATGATGTCATCGCATAGGGGGCAACATCTCAACTATTTCAATACATCAAGAAGAGACTCTTAAAGGAACTTTCATACAAATATATCACCCATCCCCAAACACAATCATGGTCCTCGGCCTCCTAACAATAACCTCCATCCCCACCGTCATCGGCGTCGCCGAGGGCGTCAGCGAGCAGAAAAAAGCCAACAGGCGAAAAGATGACGAGAAGCGCATGGCCAAATTCTACCTCGACGTGTTCTGTGAGGGGGACTCGGAGACGGCGAAACAGCTGGCGGGGAAGAGGGTGGTGTTGAGGGATAACAAGGTACGTTACATACAGTGCATGCATGAAATTAGCGTGCTTGCTTCATTTATTAAATGCTAGGTTCTAACTAACTAACAAAAAGGTCTACCTCGATTCCCGCAATCCGGCCTCCCGCGCCATTCAAGCTCACACTGCTGAAGCCTTCTACATCGGCTATCCGGACGAGGAGCGCGAGCCGACGCTCGGTCTCGTTAGTTCCGTCTCGACGGACCCGCCGATGCTGAACTGGATATATGTTGATAAAGACACGTTGGAGTTGAAGTATGGGAATCGCACGCAGAGTCGGCCGCATCATGTTGGGCCGTGGGATTGGACGGAGGATCAGGTTGGGTTGACGATGAGGGGGGTGGAGGGGTTTGTGGCGGTTGAGGAGGATGAGGGGGAGGGG
>JANTQF010000031.1:0-203013 GCA_032988165.1 Emmonsiellopsis sp. PD_33
GAAAGGACGAGCTCATATGTATCAAGCGACCACGCCTGGGTGCGTCATATATAAATTCTCTCATTAGCCACTTCTTCACCCCCCATAATCAAGAGGTATTGCATGAAAAATCCGGGAACATAACATAATCGCTGGATTGCCTGCCTGGATCAAACCCCCCGCCAAGGAGTTCAAGTTACCTTCGCTGCAGCAGAGGGAAGCCCGAAACAAGAAGCTCCGAAAAGATCTGGATTACGCACGAGCATTCATCAGCAGTAGATGGGTAATTCGTTGAATATCTAGGGTCTGGACATCGTTGAAGTTGGGATGCCCGAGTTAACAGCGCCAAGGATTTGCGGCTTAAATAGTTATATTTGACGACACCAGCTCTTCTCTTCAAGTTCCCATCCCTATCAACCGTGATGAAGCCCGGCCTGGAACTTGTCTGCCAACATGCGCTGCCAGCAGGATGTGGATGAATCGCAGCCTGCCAATTACCGCGTCGTCCCGTTGGATCAAACAAAACGGGCTCTTCTGCGGGAAATTCCCCAGCGGACAGCCCTCAACCACATCAAAGTTGGAGACTGCCTCTTTGTGCAAAGTGAAAGTTATTCTGGGATTAGCCACCTGCAAAGGGCATGGCTTCTACATGAAAGATGTCTCGAACTGGTCCAAGAGCTTCCGATTTTGAAGCTGTATCATTTGTTTCTTCCTCTCGCGGTCAATCTTGCGGGAGCTGGACACCCCCTATCTCACAGGATTGCACTGTCATCCGTGAGGTTCTAGTAGACAATGCCGTGGGACTATGGTGGGGAAGGACTTTCAAATTTATCCCTATACATATCGGCTTTGTTCTGTCTCAGAGAATAGATCTGAAGAATACCATGATTATCTAGGTCTAGGTCTCTTGCAAAACACTTCCCCCTGCTGGGAATTCCCCATCCCTACAGTCTCTTATCCTCAGAACTGATGAAGTCTAGTTGACAGGCAAAAGGAATAAACTCTCCAGTCACATATATTATCTCTAAAGCCCAGAAGCGCCAAATAGAACCCAACGTAGAGTAGCGTTGAAGGATATCCACAATTGCCTTATCGGCGGTATCTATACATACTCCAATGGACCTCTCAGCTAATGATTTACAGTCTGCCTCGCTCTGCACACCGGAAAATCGACACTTCAGACCCCCCTTTTTCGAGGTTGCCAACGCGACACTACTGGGCCAATGCGAATAGGCTAGCCTTCCTAGGTCAGTTGGTAGAACGTTTTCCGTTGTCACCCAAATTTAAGCCCCCCTTTTCCCGGGGGGGGGGGGTTCTCTGGGAATTCGATTAAAGTAACGGACGAAAAAATCAGTCTCTTTTCTCCGGCCCCATCCATGCAGAGAGTGCTTGGTCATGCAAGTTGCTAAGGGTTCCTGCTGGGTCATACATTCCTCAGTATTAGTTTTTTTCTGGTGGCTTCCGCGAAAAGTATTGGGACTGATGGTGATGGATAGGACATTGATAGAGTGCGTGCTAGTCCCATGGCATACTATGGTAGGTAGGCTGCAAAGATGCCCTTAGCTTCTGGACTATGTATGAGGAGGGGGAGAGGTGTATGTATACTCTTACGATATGGGAAGCAGCTAGATTAAACCGTCAAGAACCTCTAGTAAAAGACAGAAACATAAACCAATGCCATTCGCTAGCGTAAAACTGCCCATTTCTCAAAGGGTATCTATCCAAATATACTCCCATAAACATGCAGTTAGTTGTTCCGAATCCACGCAAAAATAAAACCCAACGTTGCCTCAATTTCCTCCGTAACAAACAACAATAGCTTGATCCCGATTGCGCGTCCACATAGAAAAGAACCCGAACTCTCTTGCAATCCTCAGCTGACAAACAGTCAAGGCAAATAAATAATGACCGCAGAAACATATAGACATACATGTTGTGTACATAGAACATATTAAATAAGCGCTCGATATATCTCAAAAAGCGCCGCTTGATTCCCCAAATTAAATATGTTATGAACAGGTGAATGGAATATGAAGACCCAGGGATAATTAATCAGGTCATCAAAAGGAAGCCGGTATTAAAAGGGCTTATCTGAGTCCGGTTTAACCTCGATTGCGGTGGTTGGAGCATCGGGGCTATCAGGATTTTTATCGGATGGCCCACCTTTTAAGGCTTCATCCGCTTCTGGCGGTTCCTCCTGAGTTGGCGTGGCGTTGACCTCTGGCGAATCTTCCTCGATGGCTTCTTCAGGAACATCTACCGGAGCGGTCGCCGATTCCAATACATCCATTGCCTTCTTTTCAGGGGAAGACGGCTCCTCCTCTGGGACAGGATCGTTTGCTGGTGGGGTCAAATTTTCCGATTTACTCTGTTCGTCGTCCTCGAATATCTTAGTCTCGGTGATGAGCACTTGGGTTACCTCGTTCGGGAATGGCTCAGTTGATGGGGTTGGTAATGAGGCATCATCGCTAGGACTTGGGAGGTTAATAATCGAGTCGTCCTCCTCGGGCGTTTCGACTGCTGGTTTGCTTGGATCATCGTCCTCAGCTGCCTCTGTAATTGTCGGCACAATGATACCGGTTGATGGGGAAGCTTTGTGCCGTCGAGTTGTCGCCGCTGCGACATTCAACGATCCAGACTCCTGCTCCTGCACAGGCGCACTTGGTTCAGCCTGCGTTGGCACCTCCTTCCTCAAAATGGTCACCCTTTTGCTCGCGTCTCCCTCAACTTCTGCATTTTTGGAGGGTTCAACGCCCTCAGCCTCCGCTGGGACGGTATAATTATCCTCTGGAATGAGATTATACATATCACACACGGTCTTGAAGAATATATATAAACCATCATGACCTTCGACCTGCCAGAATACCTCCCTATGTTGAAACCATGCGTGCGCAAAGATCCGATAAACGCGGCGGAATATATTTGTAAGATGCTTTATACTCGCTTGGGGTCCACCAGCAGACTCCGAGCCAAGTGTTAACCGACTAGGAAAGTACTTTGGGGATGTGAGTATGTTGGTGGCCCAATCCAGGGTATGGCAGCAGTAGTCGATAGCGCAACAGGATTTGGGAGGATCGTGCACAGCGCATAGATACTGCCATTCCGACGCACGCATCTCGGGACATGTGTTGGCAGAACAAGGGGGGTTTTCCGCGAAGAACGCAATGATCAGGTTGTTAGCTTTCATAGTGAGGAATCGACAGAGCTCGTATAGCCAAAGCGATCGTTCCACTCCCTCTGGGGGCTCAGCGAGAAACATCGCAATATCACGGGTTATGGGAGTTACGGTAGAGGAGTCGGAGGGTCTGGTATAGTTCTGATATAGTGCTTTGAGGTGTTCTTGCAGCTGGAATGGAGAATCGAGCTACAATCGCGAAAAACAACCCATGTCAGCTTGAAGCGCGACTGTCTCCATGAACAACGAATTGACTAACTTGAGAGAGGGGAATTAAAGGAGGCCCAGACGCCATATCCGCAGACTTGGTGCCAGGCCGTATCCGCCGCGTCGACGCATCATCAGGCTCGTGGGGGAGGCCCAGGAGGTCTTCACTGGCGCTGCCAAAGCCATCGCCAACGGTGGGCGACTTGGGGCCGATCTGCACTTCGGTGAAGGGAGGCGGGCTGGGCAGTCGAGGCGAGCTCGAGGGCGACGCGCCAGCAGCAGCCATGGTCGAGGCGCGGGGGAGGGGGAGGGGGGAGTGGGAGGCGGGGAATAGGGGGTATGGCGAGTCGATGTTCTGTTGATTGGGATGCGGCTCTGACGTTGTCGTCTCGAACAAACACCAGTCGCGGTCCATGGCGGAGCGACGTTCTGCCGCGCCGAGCAGCCCTAAGCCCTAACTGTCCCAATGCAGACTGTCGCAACAACCTCAGACTGAGATCGATCTGATATCTCCTTTTCCTGCTGCACTTCCGCACGTCCTGTAGAGCAGTTATGGACTGGAAGGACGCCGACGACGATGGCCCGCCCGAGCTGGTGGACGTCAACAATGTGGGTGAAGCCGTCGCCAAATCGCCCGCTGAGCAGAAGCTGAGCAGAGTCCCTATCACAATCGTCACTGGTAAGTACTGAGCAGGCAATAGGCAGCAGTTGCGAGATTCAGCCCTCGTCAAGATGAAATACGGGAGTCCTCGTTGGCTAAATACTTTGGGGGCAGGCTATCTCGGGGCGGGCAAGACGACGCTACTCAACTATATCCTTGGAGAGGAGCACGGCAAAAAGATAGCGGTTATTTTAAACGGCTTGTAACCACCCAGCCCTTGCTTACCTTTCGTCCGCTTACTAACAGGCAGAAAATTGCAGAATTTGGCGATTGTATGTGATGGTTTCCCGTTCTGTCTGTCTTTTTATGCTTGCTGAACATGTACTAACTTCCGCAGCGATTGACATCGAGAAGTCCCTGACCGTCAACAAGGATGGCCAGCAGGTCGAAGAATGGCTGGAACTCGCAAACGGCTGCATCTGCTGTTCTGTTAGGTAAGAGTGGACAGTTTTATACATCAGCAACTCTGCTTCTCTACCCTTGTATTCTAAGGTCACAAACAACAGAGACACTGGTGTCCTGGCAATCGAATCTCTCATGGAACGCCAAGGCACATTCGACTACATTCTCCTCGAGACCACCGGCCTCGCTGACCCGGGCAACATCGCCCCATTATTCTGGGTCGATGATGGCCTAGGAAGTACCATCTACCTTGATGGGATCGTCACCTTGGTCGACGGGAAGAATATCCTTCGGCTTCTCGACGAACCTGCTCCCACCGAGGTCCAGGGTACCCATCATGGAGCTGTCTTGACCACCGCTCATCTCCAGATATCGCATGCCGATGTGATCATCCTGAACAAGAGTGATCTTATTTCGGCTAACGAGCTGGAGCAGGTCAAGGAGCGGATTACGTCAATTAACGGCCTGGCTAAGATTCATGTCACAGATCATAGTCGCGTTCCTGATATTGAGGGCACGCTGCTTGAGATTCATGCTTATGATAAATTGACGGATGTCGATTTCAGCGAGAAGGGGCACAGCCATCTCGATCCGGTAGGTCCTTGCCTGGTGCATACATCACCGAATGAAAAAAATTTCCCCCCCAATTCTGATTTAAAATCACACGCAGTCAATATCAACCCTCTCTTTCACGTTCGAAGAAATACCACCAGAAAACGTGTCCAAAGTCGACGCGTGGCTTCGCTCGCTATTATGGGAACGGCAGTTCCCCCAACCAAATGCGGAGCAGAAAATAGACGATTTTGAAATACATCGACTCAAAGGGCTCCTACATCTCACGGATGGCGGGACCCAGCTTATACAAGGAGTACAGGAGGTGTTCGAGATTACGGAGTCGGAAAACAAGCAAGCGACTACTAGAAATGAGTGTAAGATCGTTTTGATAGGGCGTGGGCTAGGGACGGATAGCCGGCCGTGGAAGGAAAGTTTGCTAGCCTCCCTTGAGACTACCAGTTAATGCTCGCCTGTCTGGAGAGCCGAATTTGTGTATAGATTTTAAAAGTATTTTCTACTTTTCCTCAATTTTCCCTAGTAGAGAAACGACGAATAATTATAGGATATTGTGGGGGATCTACGCTTGCTCCAACCCGCCCCTGTACCAACCGCGTTGGGTACAAAAAAATCCACTGGGGTCCTGGATCACATTTTTAAAAAAATATAACAACACAAGTTCCGGTTTACGGCACCATGCATCCGCATGTCACCTTTTTATTCATCAAGCCATCCCTTAGCAATTCAAAGTCACATGATCAATTAGAGTTCTATGTTGAAGCTTCTATATAGGCCTTTCTATAAGGCCTGAAGCAAATGAAAAATAACCTCAGAGGTCAAAAAAAGCCCCTGACCTGCTGCAGAATGAGATGTAGGGTAAGCCTATAAAATGTCAGATTAGAGGCTAAAGAATGGAACTCTACAACTAAGAACTATCTACCTCTTCCTCTTTGAAGACCCTATAGAAGATTTATCAGTATCACTATTAAAAGAAGAAGAAGTATCCTCAGTGTCAGAGTCCTTCAGGTCATCATTGGAGAAGGTAATAGAGGCCTCACCCCCTGAGCTTGACCTCCCAGAAGATGTTGAAGATTTAACATCAGATAGGGGCAGACTTAGAGAGTATGGCCTCTTCCTCCTCTTTAAAGACCTCATTGCCTGACCTGATGCATGTAGGAGTAGCTTACTCAATATAGTATCCCTATCATCTTTCCCTTTCTCTTTATTAGTATCTACCCTCATATCTCCTCCATCTTCAGCAGCAGATGGCAGCAGGAGTAGAGACCTTAATGGGGTTAATAGAGGCTTATCAGTGAAGAAGATAGTAACCCAAGAGGTGCTTGGGGTTGCAGCAGCAGAGACTTTATACCACTTGATAGCTCTATCACTGGAAGGAAGAAGGAGCAAGTCAGTAAATATAAAGTTAAATATTAAGTAAGAACATATCAAATAGGGGTGTCAGAGCTGATAGTTCTAGAGCCAGAGATAGTAGAGATACCAACATTATCTAAGTAGGCAAACTACTTAGTGATCATGGTAAGGGATTTCTTACCTCTATGGGTAAAAAACCCAATGGCATCACCACTAATGAAAATTAAATTCCCAACATGGGGCAGAGGGACACAGCTCCAATGCAGAGATCCTGGAAAGATATAATAGATACTAAAGACTCTAAACTCAGGGCACTTATTATTACTGCAGCTCCCATAGATCTTAATAGTAACCTTAAAAACATAATTAAGACAATCAGCAGGCATGTTGCAGTGGGTGGTACAAACAGCAATGATAGATAAAGATAGGCTATCAGAGCTAATACTGGCCCTTATATACTTAGAGGAACTGATAGCTCTGGGGCCCAACTGAGGATGAAAAGAGGAGACTACTATAGTGATATTAGGTGTAGTAGTCACATCAGTTGCAGGAATATACTCCACAGCCAGAGTGCTCTCAGTCTGAATGAACATATCCTCCATGAAATTCAGCTAGCTGGGGTTATAGATCTGAAGCACTACAGGCAGCTCTAGCTCAACCTTAAGACTCAGGATGTCATGGAGGATGATAGGAGTGATGAAGCTATTAACCTTAATGTTTCTATCTAATGGAATATAGCCATCAAAGTTGGTGATGATAAAATTGCTGGAGATAAAAATATAGGTCTGAGGCTAAGACTAAGACATTGTGAGGAAGGCAGGGAGACACAACAAATTCAATAGAGAGCTAAAAAAAAAAAAAGGAGTAAAGAGGCTAGATACAGGCATTGAAATTAAAAGTGAAGAACTTCAGAATAAACTACATTATCTATAACTTGATGACAATTCACACTACTTATAAGCACTGAGATCTGATGGCAATTCATAGCACATGAGAGAGTAATGTAGAGCTGACTGTGTGAAAAAACTGAATCTCAGAGATTGATTTCAATATGACTGAGTAATTGACCCTGTGATTTATTAATTGTCATTGCAAAAGTGGGCTGTACAGGGAACTGGAGCTGAACTATTATAACTACAAAATCCTCTATATTACTTGATAATTTGATTTGATATAGAAGTTGCATCTCACTGTTAAATAGCTCACTATTTAATTAGACCTTCAGATACCAGGGTGAATAAGTAAGAAGGATCATGCAGGATTCATTGTAAACACTATACTGTGAGTTCAGATTATACATACACATGAGAGGTATACCTCATTTGATTTATAGAACTGAAGGCTGGATTGATGGAGCATTCTGAGCATGTATGAATTTCTATATAATCTTATGATGCTGATCATCATTCTATTTACTCACATCAACTAATAGATATTTAATAGGCTTACTGGGTAGATAATTCAGAAGGTCCTTATTGAGCTGAGCAACAGTATTATTAGTAGGTATGAGGATTGCCTGACCTTGAAAGTAACCCCTTCAATGGAACTAATCTTATAGACCTGAATATACCTAATCAATAAACTCATTAACCTCAGAGGTCTGATGTAACTCAGGGGGGATTAGCTGATGACCCTGAAGAGCTACATTATATAACATGCTGGCCAATCAATTCATAAAGAATCTACCTTTAGAGGTAGCAGTTGAGAGGTGCATATTCTGGTGAAGATAGAGTGTATGGAGGGAGAATTAAACCTTAGCATGCTACATGCAGGTGTTTATGGTGTCATTCTGTATACTGTAAAGAACAACAGGCAAGATCTGCTGGAAGTCACCACTAAAGATGATTGAAATGCCACTGAAGTCATTGCCACCCCCAGGCAAATTAGCCTAGAGATTATGGAGAGTCTAATTGATGGTATCAAAGATGTAGTAGTGAGTCATTAGAGTTTCATCCCAGATGATGAGAGAGGTTCAGTGAAGAAGCTCAGCCAACTAAGTACTACATGATATATTGCAGGTTAATGTAGGTAAAATGTCAATGAGGATATAGAAGTACTTATAAGTAATATAACTACCAGAAAGAAGCTGAGCAGTAATGCCTGTACTAGTAATATAAAGTATAATCTGACCTAGGGACTGTAGGCAGTTAGTAAGGGTGTTGTAGATAAACATCTTATTTATTCTACCAGAATTATTGAGGAAAAATGTCACATTGTAGGGATCAGTATTTAAAGCTGTAAGAATAGTGTTATAGGCTAAACACTGATCTATATTGAACTGAGCCTTATATTCCTCAGCCCTGGCAGTCAGCACCTAATGGTTATAAGCAAGCTCCTATATGATCAGGGGGTTACTATCCTTCTCTAGCTCCTACCTATAATGCAGCTTCAGCAGGCCCTGGATTTGAATATCCTCTGGCTCAAGGCCCTCCTGGGCAAGCCCCTTCCAGATAAGGTGAAGCCTGTAGTTGATAGCTAACTCATAAAGGGTTCAGTCATCAGGTAGATTATAGGAGTAAGCTTCAAGAATGAAGTCTAGATCATCAGTAAATGAGATTGAAAAATAAGCTCAAATGTTAGTGACAGATAGTAGGTCAGTATAGGCAATAGTAGATATCAACATCCTCTAAAGTACTTTCTTAGTTTCCATCTCCAAAGCCTCCTTGAAGGTATATTCCCACTCATTATCACACTGGATGATGCCTCTTGTGTAGCAGGCCTCCTGGAAGGTATTCTATTTAGTGCTAGCAACTATTAGTAGGTCATCAAAAGATTTAGACTCTCTCAGGATAGTGAGTAAATAGTGCAGGTAGTACACATCATCATGAAAAGACATGAGAGAGTATATTTACTCTATAATATTACTGATAGAATGCTCCTTCCAGTGCTTCCAGTACAGATTCTTTAAGTCCCAGGTGAAATGATATAGCATGTCATAGTATAAATAGATAGATTCAGGATTATCATAATTATACTTAAAGAAAGCAAGCAGGTAAGATATCTGGCTGTTAAGGTAGTTAAAGGTAACCTTGCAGGGCTTCTTAGGGTCATACATGACATGATATCTACCTGGAAGGTGGACAATGAGGCTCATATTCTCAGAATAGTAGTTCTCTACACTGAAGCCCAGAGCCTGCCAGGCTGCCTCAGTACAATCAATGTAGTGACCTAGGTAGTACTCATAAATCTCATTGTTACTCATATTGAAACTGATGGTAGCACAGTTGGAACCCTTCATGATATATTTATAAAGATATTTAACTGTAGAGATGTTAACATAGCATTCAACATTAATGTAGGCCTTATACTTTCAAGTTAAGTAAGGGTTATGAGGGACAACCCATTCATTGCTAACCTTAACAGGGCTGGCCTTATCTGAGTTGTAGGTAAAGCAATGGCTATCCTCATAATAGCAGTACTGAGAATATTATGATTAGTGGATAGTTATCTCCTCAGTGAAAGGCTTGAGAAATTACTTAGTGCAATGAATCTCACTATTAATATCCCTCTTACAGCAGAAAGTATTAGAATTAAAACACAGACTATAGAGTCTGTGCAGCAGCTATTTAGTAATGATATCATAGAGTAACTGCTCCCCTGGCTCCTCAGAATCTGGTACCTCAGCAGACATAATGTCATCTATTCTCTCAATGGAATATAGATTATCTTTCAGTCAGTACAGGGTGTGGGAGTGAGGTAGCCCCCTCTTCTGATACTCAATCATCTAAATGTGGGCAACATATTTACCCAGAGCACTACTCTTAATCTCATGAAGCAGGGCCTGATTCTTCATATTAAAGACCTTAGTAATTAAATTGGGCTGGTCATTCTAATACTGTATAGGCTTCCTATTATTATCATAGAGAAGCTCAGACTGAATCTTCTCTCACTTAGAGTTCACAGTGAAGGTAATAAACAGAGCAGGCTTGCAGAAGTGACACACCAAAGCCATGAAACTCTAATAGGTATTTTGATGATAGTGGGACCCCCCAATGAACTGAGCAGGCAGTATACTATAACTAATATTACTAATGTTAGTATTATTCTACATTTAAAGTCAGGAAGGACTGTAGAGATCTGCATGGAGCTTCAACTAGTTATAAAGGTGGAATTTAAGTCTAGAGTTGTTGATAGCCAGCTACATGTTCAGTAGTCACTGCTGGAAGAGGAACTAGCTGTGATGAGGAAGGTTGAAGAAATTGATGTAGGTATAAAGCTGATAGCAACAGAACTAAGTAATAGTCAGATTCTTATACTTACAAGATGTGCCTAGGAAATAGAAAGCTAGTCAGTAAATCAAAACATCAAGATATATATAAGGTAGGACTAACCTCCAGCCATCAAATCACTCAGAGTTATATAATATGAATAGCTAAATCCTCCAGCAGGGTAGAACAGGGCATACACCAAAGGAAAGAAAAGAGGATGCTGAAAATAAATGAAGATGTAAGAGCAAGCTATTGAATCTGATGTAGGGCCTGTTACTATAAATCCTGAGGAAGACCTCATAAAATTCAAAGCTGAATCACCCTCTTGGAGCTTCTGAAGTACAACTTAATGACTTGACAGATTTTCAGCAGTAGGAGCCTGATAGAGATAGAGACACACATCTCTATAACTAATATTAGAGAATTTATGGGTCATGTTGAGCATGAACAGGACAAGCTTGTTAGTAGTAGTAGGTAGATCATAATGATACCCTCTATCCTTATTTAACATGAGATGGAGAGAAGAATTCAGATGTAGGTAAAAAAACTCATCAGCACTATCATGCAGGACATTCTTAGCCTGACAGAGGACACTAATAAAGAGGTTATTCAAATAAATATAGGCATCAAGCAAGGTGATAATCTTATGCTATCTGGGCTTGAAATCTCAACCCCAAATGTGATCCTGGGCAGCCTCCTGGGGATCAAGAAAATAAAGCTGAGTAAAAGTAGCAGGGCCTGTACCTGCCTCCAACAGCCTCATTATGTGGTAGATACTGCCCTGGACCTGCATGATATATAGATGCTCACTAGCTGAAAGATGAGAGGAGGATTTAAAACTAATAGAGGTAAATAATAATAATGAATTTATTGAACATATATTCTAAAAGAAGAAAGATGATAGCTCATAGGCCCCAGAGAAGAGAGAGTAAATGATAGACCCTTTAATAGGCTTAGATATAGAAGGAGAAGTAAAGGTAACCCTCTCATTCTTGCAGCAGTTAGTGTAACCCTGAGAATGTTTTATTTTGAGCAACTCAGAAGCCCAGAATAAAGTGCCACACACAGAATAGACCTTATTTATATGCTCAAGATCCAGAGGTTCTCAGCAGGCAGCATTAGACAAAGATGTGAGAACAGATGGAATGCCAGGCATAGAGCAGGCAGGGCATCAAATGATGTCTATATCAACTGCCAGGAGACCATCAAAATACTGAAGATAGATATTATAGGTAAGACATGAAAAAGTACCCTGAAGCCTCCTATTATCATAGTAGTTCAGATAATAACTGAACCAGCCATCAAGGAGAAGCTCAAAATCATAACCTCTATAGTGATGAATAATAGTAACACCTTAGCAATCCTGACAGTGTCTCTCACAATGATTTAACAAAGAGACCTCACACATAATACACTTAATAACCACTCTAGTTCTGGCCCTCTTTCTACAGGCAGTGCAATAATTGCTTCAGTGGTCAGGCAGAGGTTCAAGGTCACAGTCAGTGCAGAGTAGAAGTACCTGAGTAATGATAGTAACATCTAGTCTAATAAGAGCTCTATAGGTAGCTTGACATCTATCACAATACTTATATTAGGAGTTTGGAAGCTGGTAATGACAATCTGAGTAGACATGACCCTTACCTGGAGCAGACCTAGAGGAGATAGATACTGGAGGAGCAGCTGCCCTGGCTAAACCCAGACACACTGAACACTGAGTATATTGAGAACTAATAGTATATTACTTGTAGTAGCTGTTGCAGGTATGATGAGGAACAGGAGCCTAAACTAATAATAGTATAGAGCTTGAAGAGGTATTAGATGTAGAGACTGAAAGAGGAGAAGACACTGAATCTGCTGCAGAGAGAGTAGAGGATGAAGGACCCTGAAAAGGCAGAGTAATAAAAGGCATGACAGCAAAAAATGAGAAGTAATATTTAAATAAAGATAAATCAAGATGGATAAAATATAGATGGTAAAAAGCACAGAGGACAATAGATAATGAAGGAGACTGATAAAGAGTAGCAGACAGCAGGAGATATATATATATGCTAAATAAAGATATCAATGATTCAACCCAAGATAACCTCACAAATCCCATAATCCCATGAATGAAATCAATGATTCAATGTCAATACTAAGAATGTGGAGAGGCAGCAGATTAAAACCAAAAAGAGGAAAGAAATTAATGGTGAATGATTAAGAGGTGGAATCCATAGAGAGAGTATGTAGCATACAGACACATGAAGAATGTCAGGACTGATAAAGATAATAGAAGAGATAATCAAAATATTAGTTCATCTCATACATCTAATGATTACAGGCCTCATACTCAGCCCACTGTGATAATTGAGTAGATGCAGCAGGCAAGAAAGGGACAGGCTGTACAGACAGCACTGATATGACTAATAAAGCCATAGAGACAGGCTGTACTGGTATTACCTGCATAGTAGTAGATCATACCAGCAGCACTGACCTAGAAGGCAAAACAGGGATAGATAGTACTAACAAAGCTAACTAAGAGGCCTCATCCACCTGCCCAGATTTCAGGGCATTGATGAAACCAACAGGAAGCCTGGGACCTGAGACATCATTAAGGGCATTATAATAAGGGATGCTGAAGGGATCCCAAATGACCACTAAAGGTAGTAAGAAAATAGATGGACTGAAGGCCAAGTAGTGCTCAGGGGGCAGTAGAGGATACTCAGCAGGGAGGACAAACATGGTAACAGTATAGATGTAAGATATATATATACAGTGAAGAGGTGGAACATGTAGGACATTGAGGATAGAAGAAAAGGAGGAGGTTGGGGTGGAGGGACCAAAGTGCACTATGTGACCAAAAGGCAGTGAGCAAAAGAACACTAAAATATGAGTATTTTCCTGATGTTCCCTCACTGAGATAGTGTTCTGCTGACCCAACCGAGAACATACATATATGATGCTCAGGCACCCGCTAGTTTTTATACTACAAGAAAGTATTTCACAAGTAATTCAGAACTCTATCTATCATGTTATCATCAAATTTTCAACCCGATTTACTCCCTAGTTGGCTCCCTTTCTACTGTTTGATATAGAAGTGCTCGCCAGATTCAAGAACCTGGATCTCGTCACCGACGCGGAGGGTGAATTCTATGTATCAAAGTTAGCCCGACGCGATTCCTTTCAGAACAAGATACAAATCAATGAGCCAAATAGGTCATGGGATGGTTGGGACGTTAAGGGGTAAATAAAAAGACCCACCTTGCACCGCAGGAACGCACTGCATGCCCAAACACGCATTATTCACATCCCCTGGATCGATGCACCGGAAGCTTTTCAGTGTCTTATCCGGCTCAACAGCATGTCTCACGCCCGTATCCGGGTCTACGTTGGGCAGTCGACAACGGACCGTTCGGCATGCCGTGTACACTTCCACACCTTCCTTCTCCGCATTTTTTTGAGCTTGACCATCCCTCGGCAGAATCCTAATCCTCTTCCAACCATCCTCCGCAAACGCCTCACTCCCCTCCAGCACCACATTCGGCCGAAACCTCTTCACAGACAAGCTACGAATCGTATATCTCGTCCTCTCCGCAATATCCCTCACACTGCCCAGCCCAAGCAAATGCAGCGGATACGCATCCGCGAAGCCGGTAATGGGCTGGAAGCCTAGGGCATCCTTGCGCGGCGCGCAGCGGAAGACCGAGCGGTGGTGGTCCGGATCTACGCGGAAGAGGGTGACGGGTTTCGAGGAGCCGAGGAAGGCGAGCAGTGAAGGTGGGAGGTGTTTGCCGTAGTCAAAGGCCATCGGGCTCTCTTTCCAGATGCGCATGGGGGCTGAGGGGTATGTGTGTTTTGGTGGTGGGTGGAGGGGGACGTGGAAGTATTCTTCGCGCGCGCAGAGGTGGAATTTCATTCCGAGGGAGGTGAGGAGGCGGGTTAAGGATGAGCCGGTGGGGATGCGTGGGTAGTTTATTACCAGGACACCCTTGGAGCGGACTTCGGAACGTTTGGGGGAGTAGGTGGGTGAGGAGGGGTCGGGGATCCAGATCTCTGGCCGGATTAGGGTCATTTTGGAGTATTTGCCGTCGCGGAGGGTGCGGGCGACCCATTGACCTGTTGCGGGTGGTGCTGTGCTGCATTTCTCTGCCTCTGTTACTGCTGCTGGAGTGGCTTCGAAATACTCGGCAAAGCAGAATTGGCGGTCATAGGCCATCCCGGTGCTCACGACATCGGCAATGTTGAACTCAACGGCCGCACAGCTCTTGATCGGGTATGCGAGAAGGGCTTTAATACGGATTTTCTCCATGTCCGTGCTGTTTTTTGAGGGCTGCCGCCGCTTCCGCCTTCCGCTGGTGTCATAATCGTCCTCGTCATTGAGGTTGGAGAAATTGTGTAATCCTAGTTTCCGGCATCCCTTTGGGTTGCGAGCAGCTGCCGCACGCTTTGATAGCTCAAGGTATAGGAGTAGTAATATGGGTGTGAGGCAGACGACGTATATGATGAAGATCGAGACGGGGACGGGGAGGTTCAGTTTCGGGACGATACCGCCCAGGCGCGGGAGTAGCATGGCGGATTAGACGCTAGTGTTTATTATCGCGGGAACCAGGCAATAGAGAAAAGTAAATGGGATTAACAATGCAGTTTTATAGTGTTCTGTTCTTTTGGTCGTGTAATAGCTGCAGTGAAAAAAATGGGCATTCGGCAATGCACGGTAAAGATCACAAAAGCCACCCAGAAAGCCGCAGATTATGTAGGAGAAAGTGAAGAAAGAAAACGAGACATTAATCTGGTGTAGATGACAGTATTTAATGAATACTTCCCGCCAGACAGCCGGTGGATAAGGGCACGGTCATAGGTTTGTGGTGAGAGTTGGAGGTGTCGTCGACAAAAAGTTTCGCGGTTGATGACAAAAGTTTATATAGCCGAGAATAAGGAACGAAATACTCGGCCTGCTCAACTGCCGCGCAATATTAATTGAATATAATAACGAGCCAGCACTGTCGAGTCCATGGCTGCGAACAAGCTACCGTACATTATCTGTTGATAAAACAAGAGGAATTCCATTCACAAACTATGTGGAATATCTAGCTAATTTAACTACAGGTAACAGCCGCGCGCTAGCCTTGCCAAAACCATAACGTCATATCTTATACCAGATACTCCAATCGTCCGTTATCGCTCTCAAGGATAGAAAAGATCAAAGCTTGCCACTGGGCCAGCACCAATAGATATACCTCCACCAGGAATATACACCGTACTATCTACAGCTACCGCATATGTTCCATGTCTCGGGAGCTTCATCGGTCCCAACTTCCGCCATTTCCCAGTCGCCGTATTATACACCTCCGTCTCATTAAACACACCTGCAGATCCGGGCTTCGGATTCCCCTCCCCGCCAAAGGTGTATATCTGCGACCCCACGGCTGCGGTTGCGATTCCGCCACGGGGCGTTGGCATCCGTCCCTCCGCAATGGTCCACCCATCTTCAAGCGCTGAGAGATCTAGTACGTTGACGGTATCCTGGACATTGAACTGGCCACTATCTCGACCGCCAACAACGTAGAACTTGGAGTGGATCACGGCGGCGCCGGCGTGGTCGCGGCGGCCTGGCATGTTCTGCACTGCAGTGGGTAGCGATAGCCAGGTATCCGAAACGGTATCGTAGGCCGAAACGAGGTTAACGGAAGTCTGTTCACCACCTTCGCGAGGGACGAGGATTTTCATGCCACCAGCGAGCCAGATGATGTGGCCGTCTACACCCACGGCTGCACTACCCCTCTCCTGACCGGCGGGTATAGGCTGAATGGATTCCCACACATCAGACTCGGGGTCATAAACCCAGGAATCAGGGACTGATCTCCATGCCCCCTCTGGGTCGGGGGTGAGACCACCTAGAACATAAATTCTGCCGTGTACGGCGGCAACATTGGGATGGTTCAATGCTATAGGTAGAGGAGCAGCGGAGTGCCATGTGTTTTTCTGGATATTATAAAGCTGCACGAGTGTCGTGGTTGGGAATATGCTGCTGTTGGCTTCGGGCACGATGCCGCCGAGAATGGCGATAGTCGACCTGGAGATGGCTACTGTGGAGTGCTCCTGGCGTGGTGCGATAGGGATCGGAGCTAGGTCTTTCCAAAGGCCATGATGAGGCCGGTATGGGGTCCCAATGGCGAGCGGGATAGCTGAGAGAAATATAATGATGGATAGCTTATAGCCCATTGTTGGTCTGATTTGGTTCATTGTGTCAGGATTTGCGGTCTTTGATTTTAGCAAGCGAGATCCATCTGATTAAATACCTGAGCCGCCATGGTTTATTCAGCTGTGAACCGCAATGTTTCCGCTGGGCGATACGTCACGAGTGGCTCAGGGCTTCTTGGCCAACACGTCTATTCGACCATGCTCCAGCGGCCTCGTTGCTCAGCACTTCTCGTCGACAGGCATCTTATTCTGCCAGGAGCAACTACGTGCCCCAAGAATCCTGCAGCCCCGAAGTCCTCCAATAGCAGGATGTTGCTTCGGAACAACGAATCCTCAAAGTCACGTCCCGCTTGGCAGGCATGAGGCTGACGAGATGTGAAGGATCGCCTGTCCCGCCCAAATCAGGCATTTCTTGACATGATTAACAATCCACCGTGGAAATAGTGGTTGTGTAATCCGTCGAGCTTGTAGGGCCCATCGAACACCAAGCGTGTGGGGATAAGCCTTCGGTGTTAACGTCGGCGGAGCCGGACATCTCACGAAGCTCCGGACATAAAGAAACGGATATCGTCATCATATCGAGTTCTAGATCGATATGGAGCGAGTGGGATAGGGGAGACCAAAAGCTACTGCAATGATCTGATGTTTACAGCAGTGAGCATGTTTCCTCTCAGAAGAAGAAGAGGAAGAGGAAGAAAAAGAAGAAGGAAAAGGCAGTCAAATATGTCCCGCGTCTATCGCGCTTGGCGCTTTGGAGCGCGCTAGCAACACGTGATGCCAAGCCTCGGAGCCGCCCCGATAATCCATCCCAAGTCAACAGGGAGCTCTTCAAGCTTCAATTGCAGCTTTGCATTGAGAAATTGTGAGCGCAAACACCCTGGAATCATGCGGACAACCGGGTGAGGATGTTGCCGCTAACTCCCTCGCCTAAGAACTCTACGGAATCTCCATATATGCATAGAAATACAGCTACAATGGAGAGAACGAACGCTGCCCAGTCGCAGCCACATCTACAACATCCCCAAACCAATCCTCCACCGACCGATCCGAACATACCACCACGTGTGCTGCCCGCATTATCCTCCCTCCCTCAACCTTACCTACTGCCGCCCTCCGTCCTCTATCCTCCCCATTCAATGGCTCCAGCCGCCCTTCCAACTCCTCCGCCAGTTACACAGCCAGTCCGCGCCAATGGTAGTAGCAGAAGCAGTCGCCGACGAACCACCTGGGTCAGGATGACCCGTGACGAAGAGACAGCCTTGCTAAATATCTGCGTCAACAAGGGTGGACTATATGGGACCATTGGCATCACTCAGTTTTGGGATGAGGTAACAAAGGCTTTTTCCGAATACGCCGGTCGCCCCTATTCGCATACATCTGCGCGTCGTCGAGTCGAGGCGTTCGTCAAGGCGCGAAGGGACAAGCTGAAGGAGGAATGTAAAGAGGAGGGCGGTGACGAAGAATATACTCGGCTCCTGGACGCGTGGATTAAGATTGTCGACACCGAGGACGAGAAGAAAAGCGCTGCCATGTTGGAAAAAAGAAAGCGAGAGAACGGGATTAGGGAGGCAATGCTTGAGAGGGAGAGGATAAAGAATATGATTGCCAATGGGGAGACGCCGCAATATACCAGTACGGAGGGAGAAGACAGCGATAGCGACAGGAGCTTACATGAAGGTTTATCAGCATCCCCGCCTCCAACGGCTTCTGTCTCTCGGACATCAACCAAGAGGCGTCGTGTCGATCGGCCAAATGATGAAAGGAACATGGTATCGGCAGCCATTGCCCAGCTCTCAGATGCCGTCGTCATGGGCATGAGCCAAGATTCGGACAAATCAAGGTTGGAAGGACAGGAAAAATTAGCACCACAAGCGGTGCATGATGAACGGGCACAGCGGGAGGCCACGCTCGCAGTTGCCAGAGCTGAGTGGGAGGAGATCAAGAAAATGGTCGCCCAAGAGCTTGAACGGACGAGGCAAGAAATAACTCAGCAATTTGAACGGATAAGGAACGACGTGCAACAAGAGTTTGAACTGGCGAGAAATACAATATACCGGGAACTGCAAGCTCATTTCGAGCAGGCTAGAAAGGACTTGCAGGGAATGCAAGGGAGTTGAATGTCTGCTGCCATACTTGGGAATACAGCTACTATGGCATAACTAGCAGGATTATGGGGAGCTGTCAAAAAAACACATGGGATTGACAATCACCAACCCACATCATTACCACGGCATCCACAACCCATACCCGGTTATTATCCCGTCTTGGAAAGCCCGGCTATATATCTTTCGTTGATGCGAAATAATAGCGCGGCAGGCGGGCGGTGGAAATCCTCCAGAAGCGTTGGGTCCCAGTCTTGCGAGACTGAAACGTTTGTATAGATACTAGAATTGGAGGGAGCAATCAGTTGCAGAAGGTCTTTTTTAATATACCCAGTACTTTACTTTACTATAGAAAGCATAGACAATATAATATTTAATTGATATTACCAACTGCCTCCAGTTCTCACGCGCCCTGTTGTGCGGTCGAGGTATTCCCCGGCATATCTATATAACTAAAATTGTTCTGAAGGGATAAAAGTCTGACTTTTAAAATATGTATTTATCCTCATGATTGATGTTGAATATTTGCATAACTGCCAATGTTCAAAAAAGAATCCGGATGAAAGATTATCGTGCTAAAGCAATGCCATATTTACGAGGGTTAGTTACGTGATGGCACGGAAGAATTCAAGCTCCATCTCACTACAACCAACTTTCTTTATTCTTGCATAGTACCATAGACAACATTTACCAAACCAGAAATCAACAACACCCAGCTATACTTATATTTAGTATGTTTGTTCACTTATTAGAATATTTTTGATCCTCAGTTCGGCTGGTAATATTCCCCCAAACCAGATGCAATCCCTCATTGCATAACCCATGAGCGCTCAAGAAGACATTGCCAAATTCTCCAGCCCCGAAGAAGGTAATAGCAAATTCCTTTCATTGCACGTCCTCTAACATGAATATAAAGCCGCTCAGCGAGGGCCGCGTAGTGCACAAGCTACTCCTGCCACTATGAGCCTGCTACGGTATCCCCATACACACCCTGCTTACTACCCAGGCATTGCCCTCCCTTATTGCGCACTTCTGTTATATAAATCTCACATATATCCTTCAAGATTTCATTGCTGACTCTATCAATAGTCCGCCATCGAACTCGGCCACAGGGCCTATCCAGGACCTTTGGGACCCTCAAATCAACCCCGCCATCAAACCGGGACCGTGGGGCCATTCCCACCGGACTTCCGCGCCTAGATGCGGCGTTGGAATTACGTTCTTCAGGCCTGAGGCCATCGCCCCTTGGCCCCGGTAGAAGCTATGTGTTTATCCCGGGCCAGTCAACGGCTTCGACCAGGGGCGTGCGGCGCGGAGAAGTTACGGAGGTCATGGGCCCTCGCGGAGTAGGGAAGACCGCGTTTGCGTGAGTTTACGTGTTGGTATAGCACAGCGGGTGCTTTTTCCACCACTGTACATGTTGGGCTGATTGTGTTTTCTAGAATGGGAATTGCAGCCAGTGTGCTGCAGGCTGGACAGAAGGTTGTATGGATAGGTTAGTTTCACCGGCATGAGAACTACGCCGCTGTGGTCGTGTCTCTCATGGGACTTTGCTACGGGATTGCTTTGCTCTTACTGTGGACGATCGTCCTAACATCTACAGATACTGCTGGCCCTGTAAATCCGACCAGATTTAAAGACATACTACAGAAGGAGAGAAATACTTTTACCCCGGATACGGATGCCCCATCCCCTCCCCAACCAAAGGATATCAATCCAGATGACCCGCTCAAAAACCTCCACCACTTCCACCCTCCAACCCTCGCTCATCTCCTCGCCCTAATTTCCCACCCCCCAAAGACCTTCCCACCCCCTGAAACCGGCCTAATAGTAATCGACTCCATCTCCTCCCTCTTCACCTCTGAATACCGCACCAAAATGCCCCCAAAACGCAAGTCCACCAAACCCACCGCAGAATCCAAAGAAGAGCGTACCCGCTGGAAAATCATCGGAAACCTCGCTGCCAATCTCAAAAAATTAGCCACGAAACTGAACTGCGCTGTCATCACGATCAATGAGATGGCATCGCGGTTCAGGCCCGGCCAGCCACCCGTGCTACACCAGACTTTATCGGGCGTAACGTGGGATGCGGGAGTTGCCACCCGCCTTGTCCTATACTGGCATTGGTTGCCAGCGGAGTTTCGGGCGAGGGTGGATGTGAGGATGAAGAGGGTTAGAATTGCCGAGGTGGTGAGGATGGAGAGGGTCGGGTTGGTGGCGGGAAGGGCGGGGAGGATCGTGCCGTTTGTTATTATGAAGGTGTGTATGGATTTTTTTTCCCTTTTCTTGTCCCTCCTATTTTTTTTTTGGCCAGGCTGGGTTGTTGTTCGTGGTGCCCGGCTGGTTCTCCTTTGCTTTGTTGTGGGGACCCTGCTTTATCCACCCCCCAGGATGTGGAATTCACCCAAAGGTACACATGACGTTATGTGGTTCAAAAATAACTAACTAACAATACATTCCACGCAGACGGGCTTGCATGAATTCATACCCCCAACTCCCAACAACAGCGACGGAAACGGAACTGATACACCACTTCCGCCACTATCCATTCGCACCCCCAACCGCCCAAACCGTCTAATGCAAGCCCGCTCAAAGCGAAAACTCGACCACGCCGCGCTTTCCTCTGACATTCTAGAAGCACGTCACAGACCCCGAATTGATCCCGGCGCAATCGATGTTGATGTAGAGATCAAAGCCGAACCCGACGACCAGGACTATGTCAGTGGCGTTTCCAAGACTACTCCTTTCGATCCCTCGATGGCGTTGGGTATTAAGGGGGAAGGAGAAGGGGATGGGGAAGAAGAATGTGAATGGTTGGATGAGGATGATCCTGGGGGATTTGTTGGCGAAGAGGTAGAGGAGGATGAAGATGGAGATGGAGATCGGGATGGAAAGGGGGAAAACACTACTCCTATTCTGACACCTGATGTAGTGGATATCGATGAGGAGACTGTGTTGCTATTAGAGAATATTCCCGATGATGAGGAGTTTGATTGATTGATAAGTTTCATTTATGGAAGCTGTACTGTACATAGGTTAAGCATGATTAATAGATGTTCTTCATCATATGGCCAAGGGGTGTTCAAGCACTGGACCAATGCCCTTTTTAAGCTAGGATGGAATTCAATTTAGCATCTCTATAGAATGTTTAAGATATGTTGCAGCATTGTTGCCTCCTTTCCTCTCATTTGCCCACTTCTATGCCACCAACCAGGAGGTGTTTATTAAGTGTTGTTCCAATAATAAGAATAGTTTCCAAACAAATCCAGGACATCTTAAAAACTCATCCATTAGAAATGAATGTGCAGCACAACACGTACACATACATACATGCATACTACCTCAGGTGATTATGAGGAACTGACTTTTTCATTGGCATCCTTTACTAAATCAACAATCACATTCATATCGTCCATCTAAATAATGCTGTGATAATGACTTGAAGGCAAGCCTAAGCTTGCTGCTTAATTTAAACTAAGTATGGAGAATGCAGGCATTTGTTCTGAATGCAAAAGATTGGTGCAGTAGTGATAAGTTTTGCCTCAGGGGCTGTTTATCCTGCGAGCCTTGCCTGCATCCTCTCGCCCCGGTGGCCTCTTTGAACCCTGCTGAACACCCAGTTCTCTGCATTGATGCCCTTTTCCAATTTATAACAGCCCTCGCTCGAGAGACACCCCCCCCTTTTTCTCCCCTCTCTCACATCCCCTCCGAACACCCCGATAGGTGAGATGAAAGTGGCCTTTCTTCCCTCTCAACAAGACGAGACAGAGACAACTGGCAAGGGTGAGCAACATAAATAGGACATGGGCTACCAATTTCTATGTCCTCACATTATGAGACTGGAAGTAGTCCCTAAATCCCCATCTTCTTGACCTTAGAGACAATGCCTTCCACTACCATCCTCGACTACCTAACGGAGCCTAACCCCGAAATAGATAACGTACATTCCTTACTGGGTCTACCAACGAAAGTCGAAAGCAATGAACTTATTGAGATCATGGAATGGCCAGACTTTACATATGACACTCTCATGGCCTGTTATGGTCCGGTTCTAAGGGCACAACGCGGGCAATTGCCGGACATCTCGCCTCCCCTATTGAGGCTTGAACGCGAAATCTTCGATGAGGATTCCCTTGACCACTTGCTCTCTCGATCCATTAGGCCCAAAGTTAGTGAGAGCCTAAGGATTGCTTGTGAAGAGTGCTATCCCGAATCCCCAGATATCGATATGACCCGTGGTGGCCGTGCAAGAGGATCTGCCGACAATCCCAGAGTGTCCACGATGCCAGAAGCAAAGGGGAAGTCAACTGGAGAGACAGTCAAAACTTATCCTGATTGGGCTGGCGTCCAAATCGACCTGCAGTCAGGCGCCTATATGAATTGTTGTCCAGGAGCCACCAAGCTTTCAACAAACTGGCAACCAGGCAAAGAGACGGCAAAGGCACACTACTTTTGGCCTTATGCACAGCTCATCAATTACTGCAGGAGGACTTGGAACACCAGATACGGCTATCTGATTTCTCAGAGAGAGTTGGTCGTTTTACGGATCTCCAGGACCGTTATCGGGTCAGGAATCGCCCCAACCAGATCACCACGCACTACCCAGCAAACTTCCGCCGCCACTGGGCAGGATGAGGGTGGTAGCCCTCTTTTTGTGCCCCTGTCTAGCCCTCCTGAGCATCACGCTCATCCTGGCGATGGTCCTGTTGGTTTCCTGTCGAGACCACTTCCTCCTCGGCATTCTGTGAGTCGGTTTCCTGAGCAAAGTTCGCAGCCACGGCGTGTCTCTGTTACATCAGCATCCAGTGCCATGCCAGTCGATCGGGCACCCGTACAGTCTCGCCAAGGTTCTATCGCCGAAAGCATGGGAGGGTTCTCTTTGACCGACTATGAGGAACAGGCCTCCAGCAGTGAACACCATCCCAGTAGCGATTCATTCAAACCGTCTGAAACGGCAGGAGAATACAGGCCTGTTGAGATGAAACGTATTTCCTGGGGTGATTCTGGACCTGGCGAGCTGACCTGATCTTGATTCTTGGGGACGAAAAGATGGACTGTACTATCATACAACAACAGGGCTTGTACATAGCAAAATCTCTTCCTAGGGGTGCTAATCTCCTCTCCTCAAGAGAGGCGTACCACCATAATGGACAGAGATAGAGTTAAAACCCCAGGAGAATTCTGAGGTGGAAAATAATAAGACTGATGCGCTCCATTATCATATAGAAGAATATCTATACTACTCACTACTTTAATCGCATACTCTTTCCCCTCAATTTCCACGCGGTAGACCACGCCTTCAGTACCTGATCCTAGGAATTCCAGACACTTTACCGGCTTATCATGGTGGATAAAGCGACGTAGCATGGGCTTTGAGGTTGGTTTGCGGGTTGGATCGTCCATGGGCAGGTCAGAGAGCCAGCGGCCTATCATGGTGTCATTCATCACGTCCGGCATTGACAATGCTGGGGATATGTCGAATTCTGAGTATGATATTGATCAGACATGGTACTGACAATTGAGTAAATGCTCTGTCATGTTGCCTGTAGGATCACATTGTTCACCAAACAAGAGACAAAAAAACAAAGGATCCGGCGCGTTGAAAATGCCAAGACCGCTAAATTGAAAATAGTCTAGGCACTATTTCACGCCTCCAGCTACGACTTCCCCTGAAAAATGCAAGGACTTCAGTTCTCGTGAGCAGAATTGCCATGAAACAAGCTGTGGATGTCCATCTAGGAGAAATACCACACTGGAATGGGAATGGAGTACATGTATCTCAGTATCCCCCACTCGAACTATAAGACGAACACTGATATAACCGAATAATGTCGTCCGAAAGAAAAGAACAAAATACAAGAATACAATATGTAAAGAGGGCTACCCCCGTCGAGATAGAACCCCAGCCCTGGCCCCCTGTTCTTCACGCTCAATCTAACCTCATTATATACCCCCCTACCTACGCCTCCAGCACATCCAAATCCAGCTCCTCAGCCCTCCTCCGCATCATAATCCCCGCAAAGGGACTAGACATCATATTGAACCCAAACTGAATCGCCTTCACGTCCTCGCCCTCCGGCACCCTGATATCATACTTCAATAGCAAATGACACAATGCAACCTTGATCTCATTGCCTGCGAAAAACCGTCCGGGACAAGCATGCTGTCCGTGTCCAAAGGCGAGATGGTCCGGGCTCGTGGTGACGAATTGCGCGCTATTTTCTTGGCCTGGGATCTGGCGCATCTTGTAGAAGCGGTACCCGTCCCATTTTTCGGGGTTCTCGTGGATGGCTGGGTCCCACATGCGGTGGCTGGAGGTTACTGTTATGCTGTTTTTGGGGATGACGGTGCCGTCGGAGAGGCGGACGTCGGCGCTGGCGAGGCGGGTCATGGAGGCTTTGGGTTGTGAGGCGGGACGGGTTAGTTGGGGATGGGTCCGGTGGAAGGCAAGGAAAGGATGGGGGGAGCTTACAGCTTGCGATGGGCTTTAGCCGCTGACTCTCTTTGATGACGCTGTCGAGGAGTTTCATTTTATATAGTGAGGCCTTCTTCCATCCATTCGTGCTTAGGGCTTCGATCATTTCGTTCCTCAGCGGTTGGATGATCTCTTGGTTCTCTGCGAGGTCGAAAATCACTTGGGTCAGGAGGTCGGTCTGTGCAAGTGTTAGATACGAGTTTGGTAATATGAGGTGACTCAATAGTTAAGGATTGGAGTCCCTCTTACCGTAGTATGGATAGCCGCAAGGCTAAGCCCCAACTGAACAACAGCACGGTCATAGTCCAGACCCTCGGCCGCGGCCGCCTGCTCAAACCACTCAATAGCATCGTTAAACTCAGCCTTCTTCCCTTGCGCTGCGAGGGCGGCTCTCTGTTCCGCTCGCTTCTTCAAGATCGGCTCGATGATTTTGTGGGCTTCTCTCTTTTGGGCCCGAAGCTGGCGACAGGTGGGGAGGAACCAGTGGACGATATCTCGCAAGTAGTAGGGATACATCTTGAGGTCCTGGGCGGCTTGGAAAGCAATGACGGTGTAGTTGATGGTAATGCCTAGCCATTCGTCGTTGCGGCAGAGTTCGTCACCAAGGAAGACTCGGGAGGAAAGGCAGGCCACGATATGGAGAATTTGCGTTTTCAAGCTGACTTTGTGCCATTCTGCAGAGAGTGATTTAGCTATCGGTATGCCGCAAGAATATTTCAACGCAATATACCTTTGTCGTCTGTGAAGACCTTCTTGAATGCGTAAGTAGCTTCGTCGGAAAGTGGCTTCGTAACCCGGTCTAGGGAAGCTAGTGTTAAGACAAGAAAGATGAACCAAAATAGCGGAGAGGGCAATGTCGTACTAAGATATGTAGTCAATTGTCGTTGAACAACGGATTTTCCGATTATCATATTCTCGCCATCAGTTTTGAAGCATTCAAATCCTCGAAGGCGGCCGTGCATACTCTGGATTGTTGTCAGCAACGAAAGCTCCTGTATACTTAAGAGAGAGCGGTTCCTCACTTGGTGGATACTCTTCCCAAAATCCAGGCGATGGTCATTTTTTATTTCGTTTGTGATCCCAGGAGGAAGCATAGTGATTTCTCCCATATCTGAAATCATGCGGAAGGGCTTGTTACCAGTCGCAGCAAAGCCTTGCTTAACCATTTCATTGGCATTGCTCATAAATTCATTCTTGGCTCTGCTCTGGGAGAATTCAAACGGCTTCTTCGGATTGAGGAAGAAAAGTTTCGACTTGGGACGTTGAAGAATGTAGATGGACAGCAACGTCAAGGCCGTCACGATGAACGTCACGGAGGGCAGGTTAGGTGTCGACATGAACCCTGCCAGGATACCTGCTTTCAGCTCAGGGGCCGCCATGGTGCCTCGAAGTCGGGATATCAGGTCAAGTCAGTTCATTATCATTATTATTGCTGTTCCCGGGAACTCTTGTCTTTATAAGGACCGAGTCGGTCGGACACCTCGGCGAGTTTCGAGGGATTCCAAATAACTCCATCCATTGCCAATGCAATCTGGTGGGCCAGGAGGGGTTTCCGGAGCACACGCCGTTGCAGGCTGTGTGCGATTCTGGGGATCACCCAGGCGGTACAGCGACAATACCGCATATATTTCGGCCTGGCTGCCGAGCGCGATGCCTGAAGTAACCGCATGGGGCAATTCCAGAGGGGATTGAATTCATCCGATGTGGAACACTAGGCTAGAAAAGGATCCAAGTTCTGGAAATGGTATATCTTGCATGCAATCCATGAGTCTTCACGGCAGGGGATTGGATCGTATAAAACTTAGAGACCACTGGCCTCGAAGGATTGATTTTTTCAAGTTTTGGTCTGGTTGGAAAACTCTCACAGATCGTCCGCACTCCGTAGTTACTGGCCGGTAGGAAATGTAACGAATGCTGTTCTCTACGCCGAATGGGATCACCCCAATCCATGTCCTCGATGATGGGCTGGTTTGTCTATGCTGGTTTAGGTTAACGTTGGCCAGCGAGGCTTCAACAGCAACAAAGAAACTAACTACCTGTCAGACGCCTCAACGAGAGCACACAGGCAGGACAATGCCATGCATATCGGGCCCCAGCCAACGGCCTCGCTTTCCAGGGAAGCGGATACGCTCTGATGCGTGTTTCACAAAGAGAGGCGTGGACTCGGTGGAGTCCAGGGCCCGGGCTCATCTTCCACGCCAGATCTCTTCGGGAAGTCAGGGACGCGGACTGAAATCGTTACTTTGTAAATAGAGACATCCTGGAGGAAGCGGATCCGAGCGGGCTGGCTAGTGTTTGTTGACTTGAAGTGTGCTGCAGATGGTGATCCATCAACGCGGTCCAGCGAACTTCGAAGGATGCCAGCTTGGCTCAATCGAGGCTGATACTATCTCCAAGTAGGTAGACAGAAGTCTCCGAACTCCGAACTGCGCCCCGCCGCGGAGTTCACCCACAGTGGACCAGATCCAAGGGGACATACTATTAATACTCTCTGCTAGACTCGAGTTCACCTGTGAATATTACCGCCAGATCTGGTATTCTCGATACAGCCGGGCCGTGTAATAATTTGATTGCCGAATGATCTTCGGCCCAACTTTATGTCGAAGGCATATATATCAAGGATCTCCTTGACGCCAGCCTGCGCACGCAGCTCTGGAGTCTGGGGGGTGTTTTGAAGTCCCTGATGAGGAAAAAGCTGGATGGCGCACCGCCGTTATGCGAACAAGGATTGCAACATGTTCGTTCCACAGGCGCCGTGCGCTAACTAGTTAACAAGTTAACTCGTAGTTAGTGAATCAAGAAAATCTGGGGGATGCTTTTTCCTACTAGTTACTAAATTAGCTGCACAACGCAAATCAACGTCATACTGAGTATTAATTAATTATTAGCTGCCACACCTCGTTTGATATTCCCTAGCAATTTCTCTTATACTGTCAAGCCTCACCTTTGGTCTCATTTGTTTCCCGAGGCTATCTCTGCTAAACAAAATCATTTCCTTTTGCTTTAGCCTGGAAGACATTTAAAAAAGTTGATGTGCAATCACCGCAGTAATCCTAGGGATTGATACTCCTTCTCTAGTCCTATCTATGGCTCTACTTCCTTCAAGGGGGATGCTCTAATGTAGGGTACCAGCACCTAATGCTACCTGCTGGGGGATGCATAAGTCAATACTTTGGTGTCTATATTCATAGAACTGAGAACACCAGCTGTCCTATTCTATACACAAATCAGCGCTGCTGATGCCCTCCTAACTGCAACTTCAGGGATGAGGCAGGCTATGCTGCATCACTCCTCAAGCTTCCACACTGCGGACACCATAGCGAGAGAAGTGTTGAGTATGCACGAAATACTCCATTTCCTCAGTTCTGATACCGAGGAGCCAACTTCTTCAGACGCGCCTGAGATCATTTATTTCCCCGCTGAAGCGTAATCCTAACCAGATATCCCCTGAGCTGTTGAGCTGGAATGCAATGGAGTAAGGCGGCGTATTCGGCCTTCAATGGTAGTTCAAATTCCCCTTCCCTTCCCCGTCCCCCTCTCCATCATCTCCACCGCACGCATCCTACGGCATAATCATGCCGTGGCGCACGGGCCACACAGGTTGCAGTTTTTGCTGCACCCATGGTAGGTGTGCCTCACTGCTATGATAATATCACCACTAGCATAAAAATGAAATAAGATGTCAATTAAATGGGCTGTAGCAACTGATCTCCTACTCTATCTATAATAAAAAGCTCATCATCCCCATTCAGGGTACCTGTAGTTTCCAATCCTATAGTATTTGACTGTTCAATGCTACATTGCATTGATGTCCATTGATGTTTTGTAGCTTTACCCCCCCTTATATTTCTCCTCCTACCTGTCATTTTTGCATCCTCTACCTCCTTACACTCTGTGATCCTCTAGTTGATGTTTTGAACAGTAAGAATACTACCTACTAAACCTAATATCTTAACTTAATAATAAGTATTCTGCATTTTATGCTATTTATTTACTTGTAAAAGGCTGTTCATTTCCATCTTGCAGTAAGCATTTAATTTGACTTGGATAAGACTCTCTTTAAAGATCTTATAAGGATATTAGAGTAAGCTAAATGACTTTAGAGTATCTTGCACATCTTTAAGAATCTTATAAGTAATCTATATTTAATATTATAGGTATTTTACAGTCTTTAAAGAAAATAATTAGAAGGAGGAGATAGATTTAGAGTCTAATGATGATTTACTAAAGATTTATAGTAAAGAGAGTTTTACTATCTTTTTCTCTAACTTATTAAGGATAATTTGAGGGTTTAGTGGCAGAATCCTACAGTCAGAAAATTCAACCTTAATTATATTAGATTTGAATGTTTATTCTCAGATCTTAAATAGATTATATAAAAACTAATATTTTTTTATATCTTATGAATTCATACTGAGCTACTACATTAACCATCTTTAAATAATAATATTTATACTACTAGAATAGTAATTCATTCAGTAGCTAAAGAAAATAAGTAGAATGAGGAGGAAAAATGTATAATATAATATTATTTTTATTATAATACTCTAGAAATTTATATATGATATAGAAGCTATAATTATTCATAAGAAGAAAATATTATCTTCTAACCTGCTATGACTTTAAATATATATTAAAGTGCTTAATTTATTATAAATTAATCTTATTATTGCTGAATCCAGTGTCTGATACAGCTATAATGTACCCCTTAGATAGTTTTATCTATATATATTAATCCTCTATGTAACTCTTCTCAGGGAGAATAATAAGGGGTGAGATATTATCAAGTCTGTTTGTAATGAGTGCACTCTAATAAGTGGATTGTATGAGCTATATGCTAGAATCAAGATTATAATTACTAGAGAAAGAAAGGAAAAAGGAAAAGAAATTGCAAGATTATATAATATAAATAGAAGGAAATTATGTGAGGTCAGAGCAAATAAATATTCATATAAGGGCCTAGTTAGAGGTGTCCAATTAGGTAGTTAGAGATTGAGTAAAGTTCAGATGAGCTATGAATATAGAGTATAAAAGTATAGCTCTTTATATTATTTCCCCCTACTTAGTTTTGAAGGGCAGGCAGGAGGGTTTGAAGAATCAGATACAATATAGTGCAGATAGAGTCTTATTAGGTAGGTATAGTTTTTTATAATGAGTGAGTATGATAGTGTTCTGCAGGGTAAAGGTTAATTCTTATGAAGAGACCTTATATTTAAGTTACTTTACTAGATACTGAAATCCTTATTTATAGTAGTAGTAGTTAAAAATGACTTTAATCTTATATTCTACCTTATTATCTTTCCTGATGATGCCAGGTAGATACTAGTCAGTAATCTTTTGTAAGAAAAATAAGTTGATAGAGGCCTTACAGAGTAGATTTATATAAAATATATTGTAGATTCTAGATGATATGTTAAGGTAGTAGTTATAACTTCTTAGAACTTTAATAATGATGTATTTGATATATTAATAGTCAAGTATGTTGCTACAATAATATAGGAGGTCATGAAAATGATGTTAAATAAGCTTGATTCTTCTAACTATAGAGAGTCCAGTGTTGACAATATGTCCAGCCACTGACTAAGCTAAGGGGCAGAACAAGAGATGGCAGGTAGAGCAGGGCAGGGTGAACAGAGCATCTATGTAGTAGGCATCAGGCTTTTCAAAAATGTCTGTGTCCTCACTGACTGCACTAACTAACTAACTAAGAATGAAAGGAAAAACTAGGGATCATCTCTATAGAGGTATTATGGCACATAACAGGGTCATTACATAATGTTGGGTTTGATTGAGGGCATGGGGTAGACAAGCACAGCATCTCCATTATGGAGGCATGGAAAGAGAATGCTAGCCAATTTAAATAAAGTAGATAATGCCTGAAAGAAATATGGAATGGCAGGCAGGCATGTGTTGAACATGTCAGTAATGGTGTGAGTAGTATGGTAGGTCTGAATGACTGAAAAGACAGGTTGGAAATAGTATAGGAGAAAAAACAATGAGGTATGTTGTGAGAGCACTGTAGATAGGGTAGATGGTGCTATCATTACTCATTTGGGAGTTTATGTGTAGACTGAATGATTATGATTTCTAGTCAGCCAATTCATACTGTCCTCAGTTTTTTGAGGTGCTCCTTCTTGATGTTGTACTGGAGCTGATTTATGGCCTTATCAACATCTTTCTGAGTTATTTTAGATGGAAAGATGTTCTTATTGTTCTTCTACCATTCATTCTGTAGCACTTTAATTTCCCATGTTTGAACACTATTATACTATTTGTTCATAGCTTTGTAGTGCTCATTATGAATGTAGGTGAGATCTTATTTGTAGGCAAGCTGTATTGCCTTTACCTTATGTGTAAGATCTTTGAGGAAACTGTAATCTTCATTAAAATGAATAAACTATTCTTGTAGATGACATCTCAGACTGTTACAGAACTTCCATCCTGGGTAAATTACATGTAGGTAGATGAAGATAGGTTTATTATCATTATATATTTCAGAGACATCACCTGTCTTTTGATCTATAATACAGTGTGGGGGGATACTATCCATCATTATCTTAATCATTATTTTACATGGGGTGAGTTCAACAAGTTAGGGTGGTACATCTGGAGCATTTCCTTTGATGTCCCATTCATATTGAGGGGCCACCCAGATTTTCAATCCAGAGAAATGTAGGGTATTGCCTGTCTTGAATGTCACAGGGGGTTGATTTTCTTTCTATTTATTATGTCTGTATTAGGTTTCTTTTTTGGAGAGGATGTTTCATTGTTTGTTGATTCTCTGGATGGAGGTTCCTAGCTTATTTGTCTGTATTTTCTGTCTGGCTAGTATGATAAGGAGCTTTAGGTTTGCTGCCTGAATCTCATTCATTAATAATTTACTGTCTGTAATGATGATGGCTGCTAATCTCTTGGCCTCTATAATCTCTATACTCCCTTACTTATGTAATAGGTTAAATATTAGTTTGAAGTCTAGAGTATTTCCTTCATCTTATTATAAGGAGATTCTACTATTATTATGATCATCATCATCATCTTGACCTACATCTCTGTTATCAACATTCATCATCTCTTGATTATTATCTATAAATAGATCCTTCTCTACATGCTTGCTTTCATCCTCCTCTATTTCTAGTTCTGATGGAGGTAGAGGTAGATGAGCTTTACTCTGCATTTAATGTTTCTTCTGTTGTTGTAAGAACTTCAGTGTGAATTACTATTACTATTAAACCTTGGCCTTTCTATCTTTTGAAGTTTTCAGGTTGATGGCATTCTTCTTTTGTCCTGTCATCTTATCTCTATATTCTGTAATCTCTGTCTTTATGCTATATCTGGATAACTCAAGATAGTTAATGACTTCTTTAGTGATCAAAATGAAGCTATTCTATCTGAGTACTTATATATATTACTACTAATATTTATTTTGAATGTCAAACTCAGCTGGGTCTGAGTTGCTATTTGGTGGCTCACATCTGACCTTAGGGATTCTTGGGCTGTCACAATTATGATGGAACTTCTTAATGGGAAGGTTAGAGTATAGTGTCTTAACTATTTGTCTCATATAGGTGCTTTCTGCTTCTCTCTTAGCATCTATGATGTAGTCTCATATATCTTTATTAGTTATTCCAAGGTTATATGTAGTTGCCTGACAGGAGGAGGAGTAGTATGTCAGCACTGATGTATTTATCCCCATTTAATATTATAGTTTTGATTTGATCCTATACCATGGAAAGCTTAATGTGTTAATGCAGTTCTTTGTTGTTTCTTATCTATTGCTGTGCAGAATCTATACTCTCACCCTTTAATGTGAATACTTAATTTTAAATTTAAAAGAGTCTATATTGCTGTCTGATGCTTTCAGGCTTGAAGACAATTAATGGTGTCTGCAGTTATAATTCATCTCTAGTAGGTGAAGGTCAGAATATATAATTATGATTATGCAGAACATGCATTCATCTTCAAGTTCTCTGATTATATTTATTAGGAGTAGCTGGATGTTAATATCTGAGATGTCAAATTATTATGGGATGGCATTGCAGTGGATTTATAGAGGTTCTGATGCTGATGTCCAAGCTGGCAGTATATATAGATTGATTATCAGATATTATACTATTTATTGAATCTTAATGTCTTGGTAAAAATGCTGTTTCTCTACTTGTGCAATGTTAGTATAGTATATAATGTCAAAGTTATAATAGGGGTCTTTAAGATGTGTTAGTAGGTTGTTTGGATCTAAATACTGAATTGTCATGAGGGTAGTGGTTTCTTCATGACTACTTATTAATGTAGGTAGTAGGAGGCTAGTGTAAGAGTTCTGTATATTTATTTTGTGTGGTGTGTTAATATGATGAATAAAGGGATTGGATGTCACATGCTTATAGTGAATCTATCATTATAATAACATCACTGATATGAGGGATGATGTATGCTTGTTCTTATATTTCTAAATGCTTGATGCTTGTGGAGAATCCATGTTTTATGTTATATGTACTTATGATAAAAATACTCATTTTCTTTATTTTCTTTAGTGCCTTTACTTCTTAGAAGCTTTGACAGGATACACTCTTTCATAGTCCTGAATGAACTCCTTTAATTCTTTAGTGTTCTTTTTGTTTATTCACTGATTGTCCTTTGCAGCATATTCTTTCCATCTGACTAGGTACTAGGTCTTTCCATGTGAAAGTCATTTATCTATAATTTTCTCTACTTTGTAGATGGGCTTTCTACCATCACCTGCTAATTATACTAGTAGTAGTTTAGAATATTTGCATTCATATGGATTCTTTACTTGTAGAAGTAGCTCCAGTATAACTATACTGATAACTGAATGGATCTGCATTATATGCAGTAGCTCTAATCTGTATGCAAGAGACCTAATATGCTTAAGTACTCTAAAGGGACCTGCAAACTGGTTATTATATTTTTGTGTTATTTTTGTTGCTGGTATCTCATAGCTGTGGTGTAGGTAAAGAAGGACCTTATTTCTAACCTGAAAGTTTCTTTATTAGTGTCACTAATTATAGTAGTCTTTAGTAATTATTGCTGCTTCATTTAGTGCTAGAGTAATATCTTATCTCATGCTGAAGGCTTGTGTTTGTGGTATTATTATGAGTGCTGTGATTGATGAGTTTACTGGCATTTTATATATAGTTTTGTGAGCTGAGTGTCTCATCAAGATGGATTTCACTGTATTGAGATGAAAGATGATTGTCAGTAATTTCTGTAGCCAGTTATGAGGGTTTTTCATTGCTATGATAGTATGTTGTAAGGTGATTTGTACAGTCTGATTTATTCTCTTACTTTACTCATCTATCTGTAGGTGATATGCAGTGGAGTAGAGAAGCTTGATGTCTAGATACTTGAAGAGATTTTGCTAGAGATCACTGAGAAACTTAGGATCTCTATCTGAAATAATTTTGCATGAAATTCCCTAGTTAGCTAGTAGTAGATGGTTAAGTAGGGCCTTTACTCAATCCTCTACATTATAGTTAGATCATCTAGGGATAATTATAACCTATTTAAAGAATTTATATGTAATAGATATTACTGCATTACATTTACCATCTGGTAATGCTAGTATGAAGTTAATAGTTATTATATCATGTGATATATTTACAGTCTGTATGGGTTAGTACTATCTGTGAGGCTTGTACCACAGTGTTTGATTGATCTGACAGCTTGGGTAGTATCTAATATATTTTTGCAGCTCTGTCATACAGTGGTGTATTGTCATATCCTGCAGATTTCCCAAGGTCCAATCAAATCCTAGGTAGTTGGAGGTGTGAGCTAGGTTAAAGATCTCTTTATGCAGAGCTCTTGGAATTACCAGGCATCTTATACTATTATGTATGTGATATAGAATGCTATCAGTAAGCTTATATGAGAGCTTTAATAATTCCTTGGCTGTATTATTTCTTTTGAGAACCTCTATGATGTAAGACAGTTTAGAGTCTCTAGAATATCTATTTCTGAGGTGTCTTCAGAAATCATTGAATATCTCAACTAGGGTCTTTATGTAATAGCTGTTAGTAGTAACATCACTATCTTCTTTCATATGAGTAAGATATACATTTTATATTTCCTCCAGTAGTTCATCTGCATCCATTGCTGCCTTGTTTGTACTGGGTAGATGAGATAGTGCATCTAATACAAGGTAAAGGCATTCTAACTTATAAATTACCTTGATTCAAAACTGCTGTAGGTAGGCTCCAGCCTGGATTAATCATAGGTTTTATTAGTTTATTGCTGTCATTTTGAGGTAGGTCACTTTGATAATGCCTGATATAGATTCATAATCTATATATATAATAGTTGTGTTGGTAGATGTCTCTATAAGGTGACATACCTTATATATAGCTCATATAAGACAGGTAATCTTTAATTTCATAGGCTAGTAGCACTGTTCTGCTGAGGTCAACATCTTGCTGAGGAATAAAATTAGCTTGACTAGTCCTTATAGTGGAGATACTATGTAATCTCTTGTCTTTAGGACTAGCTATGAGTCCTTAACATGAAACAGCATGACATCATAGCTGCATTCTATAGATATATTAACATTCATGAATAGCATGTGCAGATGGTCTGCATGCACAAGAAAGGGTTGAGTTCTAAAGATATTTTAAATGTTCTTAAATACTACTATCTCCTTGAAAGTTCTATCTACTTTTATCATGACTGTATAAGTATTACACTTAATGCTCTTTAATGATTCTTTCTTCAGCAACTCTATCTTCCTTTTCTGTAGCAGGTCTGCATGATGAGTGTATCAAGAAATGTACTGATATAGCTAGCTTGTCAGGCTCAGATATTTCTTTAAATGTGTTAATTTTGCTAGGAATTTAATGTCTGCCAGAGCTTTCAACTTCTCCTCATTGACAGATAAGTCTAGCCCAGAGACATGCTGACCTAGAAGACACACTGAGGGAAATCTAACATAGGTTTTTTTCAGGTTTAAAATGATGTCAAGCTCATATAGATATTAGAAGAGTTTGCACAGATGAGTGACATAATAATTCTATATCTCTAAATGTGCAACTAAGTTGTTAATATATACACACATGAATTCTTTCAGGTCTGCAAGGTATCTATCAATCTGCCACTGAACATAAGATATTAAGTTTATATATCTCATTATAGTAATATTGAATACCTTCTATTCTTAGTGTGTTACTACTACTATCTTAGTTTGATCTTCTGGGTGTGATCATCAGTGGTAGAAAAAACTCATGGTATCTCTAACTATTATAAACTTGGCTCCTTTCAAGCTGTAGAGGATGTCTAATTGTAGTAGGGCAGGATAAACATCTGATTCTATGATTTTATTAAGTGTTTGAAGGTCCACTATAACTTGTTTCTTTCTCACAGGCTTTCCTTCATAATATGTTGTCTACTAAACTATAAATACTAAGTATACTGAGCAGGTATGTGTCCTTACCCAGCTCATCCTTCCTTATATGTATAGTTTATTGAATGTGTTGTCTATACACTTATGATCCTTCAGACCCACTAAATATATCTTTACTATTTTAAGTAACATTATATTCTTCTTGAGAGGAACATGCATCCATTCATCCTGTGGAATATTCATAAATCTACCATAGTCTGTAAATATATCTTTAAATTTCATAATTAGATCTGTGAATATTCTCTTTGTCTCTTCATCTTTATGATATATTATAATGCCATTGGGTAGAGTAGTCTCATTTTGCCTGTTTTAGATAATCTTTAGTTGACTATCCCTTTATGGAGATTTTATAGTCACTAGTGTTACAGCCTCATCCATGATGTAATATTCATTTATAAATTTCAGCTTCTATAGGGATTCTAGCTTCACACATCTTGTTAGCTTTATTAGTTTGTTCATGTCATTCCTCACTTACACAAATAGCAGTGTGTGGTCAAGCACATGAATATAAAATGTGAGCTGTGTGTTTGATAGCTCAAATAGGTAATCTCTATCTTCTAGTAGGATCTTCTTACTATAAATATGAATTGAAATCTTCATCTCTACTCTTAGCAGCACAGTTACTTCAGTGGCTGTGTACAATGAACAGTGATCCTAGTAATTCAGCTTTAAAGCTAATATGAGCTTGACAGTGGCTTCTCAGCATCTTATAAGCTATGCAACCTTATTGAGGAAGTCCAAAATAATTCTTTCTGATCCAAGGTTGTCCACTTCTAATAATAGTTTAGCCTGTAGGTTGCCAATGATGTGGGCCTCAATAAATAGATATGTAATGATGGACTTTTCATCTGGGAGCATTATAGGTAAATGTAAAGGGATAGTAACTATCTCTAATGATATAGATTCTTTATTAATTCCTCAGACTGTAACTGGCTTTAACTGAACTATCTTGATGTTTGGGTCTTGACTCAGAAGCCATTCTCTGTCAATTAAAGTTATTATGCAACCTGAGTCTAGACATATATCATCTGCCCTGTCTGATTTCTCTATAAATACTTTTATCATTATATAGTGCTAGAATTAAAATGAGAGGTCATCTGGAGAGTATACTTATAGGCATTTCAACAACACAATTAGTAAAGAAGTATTAACATGTTAGACTACTGACTTGTCATCTTCACTATGGTATTCAGCAACATAGTTGTACAATTAATTGTTTGAGGTAAAGATAGTATCACAATTATGATAATTATATGCATCATATTCATCATTAAAGTTTAAGTATTCTTTAGCTTCATTAGAATGTTTATTATCATAATTGTCATCTTAGTAGTCATCATACTGGTTGTCATGTTGAGTATTATAATCATCTTCATCTTTCATTCTATTTGCCTAGTTGACTCTCACTTCTTTATGATGATCTTCATACTGATGATTATCATACTAATATGAGAGTACAGAGTTTTCATAACAAGATTAATAATTATTGTTATAATTATTGTCATAGTTATTATTTTAATAGTTGCTATTACTGTAGTCTTCTTCATACTTATAGTTCTGATTATAAAGCTAATATGGTGTGCTCAGTGATTCACAGTTAGAATTCCTATTATCTATATAATTATCCTGTTAGTTGTAAACATTGTTCTTCTGATAATCATCTAGGCCATTCTGAGTTTTTAGCTGGTAATTATGATAAGATTGCATATTCCTTAGGCAATTATTATACTCATAATACTATAGTCAGTATTTATCTTCCTAGTTGGCTGACTTCTTCACCAGCTGAGTGACAAACTTCTTAATGATAGTTTCAGGGTCAGGTTCATCAATCATAAGACATAAGGGTAGATTAAGGTGCTTCCAAATATAAAGTATAAGAATGTCCTTATTGTCAGAATGTTCATAATACTTTATAGTATATATTAATTTTATAGTAAAAGTAGCTACAGACTTTCTATTTCTTACATTCTATATAGTGTAGAACATTTTCTCAAATTTTACTAGCAACTTGCTTGGGGGCATGCAGAAATGTGTCTCTAGTGCCTTACATATCTGGATTGCACTGTCTGAGTGATTTAATAGGCTATAGTGGGTGATATCACTGATTTCTGAGATCTACCAGGTGTTAGCTGCTCTGTGGAAATAGATTGGTAGGTCCTATTTTATAATTATAGCATTCTAAGATTAAGCTGCTACTTGTACTCAGGCTGTGAAGCTAAATACATTGTAGTAGTACATCTTACTATCTTTATTCTATATATCATTCATGCCTGTGGAGTCTGGCCAGAATATACTAATATCAGTAATCTTTCATGAAGTATTTCCTGTGTATGGGGTGTAGTCAGCAGAGTTTTCATTAGTATTCCAACTCTACTATATCATCACTGAACTAGGGTCATAAACTGGGGTTCCCAGTGGGTTCAGATTCAGTATTGGCTGGCAGCTATTAAAATTTAGAGTTGGCTGGTAGCTATTAGGGTCAGAGCTATTATTTTAGTTGTCAATGTCTAACTTATGTAGAGTCTCTTTGATCATTTAGATAATAATGTATATTTACCTAGTAGAGAATTCATTGCCATTCTATGCAGCTAAGAGGATCAAGCCATCAGAGGTCAGAGTGTCTACATTCTTATTAACTATATTTAATGGTTGATGGGGAGAACTGATTAAGCATCTTCTTGAAGGATGTACTGAGGTTAAATCCTGAGCAATGTTAGGCTGGTCTGACCAGCAAATATATTGTAATATTTATGAACTGATTTGCTGAAATGACTGTATTTAGTTGTGTAGGTAATCTAAAAATCTTGTTATTGCTAATGATATAGTTAACTCAGGATATTGATGTTATGAATTCTTTATGATGTCTTTATTATTACTGGTTGAGTTAATGGTGACTGAAGTCATGGCAGTGCAGTTGAAAAAGAAAGAAGAAGATGAGAGAAAAATAGGGGGAATTTTAGTTTATTTTGATTGCTCTGAGCTAGTAATAGCAGCTATGGATAACCCAGTGTCTTCTGTTGGCAGTTAAGATGGTCTATTACCTAATTGGGTAGTCAGTTTTGATTGTTGAATCATCAGGAGGTAGACATCAGGCAGGTATGACATATTTACTGCTTATCTCAACACAGTTCTTTCTGATCCTTCCTTGGCAGCTTCTATATTAACTAATGATTTCTATTTGAATCATCCATTTATTATTATTTCTTCAGTTAATGGCAAGATCAAGGGAGCTTTAGAGGATTCAGCAGTATTAGATGTAGGCATCTGGGATGCACAAGATTTAGTATAGGCTTTATAGCTCAAGTCCTTCAGTAGGTATTTTATATCTCTCATAAATCTTCTGACATTACTCCTGAAAGCTACTTTATTTATTGCCCAGTCTGCTAAATATTCTAGCTATCCTGTAGTTGAACTCTCTTCTGTAGCTATAACACTGAAGCTCTACATCCTGGCTCAATCTTCTAGTAGAGTATTCAACTTGGGAGGAGGCTTCAGACAATCCATATTTGCAGTGATGTACTCAGCTATTAGCTTGACTTGCATGCTGATGAGGGAAACATAAGCACCTTTATCAGCAATGTAAGTAGTTAATTAGTGGGCAGAGTAAATGACTTTAATAGTTAGTTCCACAGACATCCTAGTGGTCTATCATCAGTGAAGGAGGGATTAGTCCAGTAAAAACTTGCAGATAAGAATCATAGCTCTTCAGTTAACCCATTGAACTTGTGAACATGCTATCATTTACTACAATAATATAGGAGGTTATGAAAATGATGTTAAATAAGCTTGATTCTTCTAACTATAGAGAGTCCAGTGTTGATAATATGTCTGGCTGCTGACTAAGCTAAGGGGCAGAATGAGAGACAGCAGGCAGAGCAGGGCAGGGTGAATGGAGCATCCATGTAGTATATATAAGACAAATAATTAGTTGTGATATTTTAGAGGTCTAGCTAGATTTTATTATCTATTTTATAGTATTTAGTGAGATTTTAGTAAGTATTTATATAATTCTATTAATTCTACTAAGTACTGGCTATAGAGGATTCAGCTCACTTATAGGCTTGCTAGAGTTTTGAGATGATGATGTCTGCAATTTAAATTGAACTATAGAGTGAAGTGAAAGATTTAGATGATTTAGTGAGATTAAGAATTTTAAGGTTATAATCATATGAGAGGAAAAATGAGCTGACACCAGTACTGATAGTATTATAGCCATTAATTATAAATTTAGTATGTAAGAGGAGTTCATTCTAGTTATTCTAAGTATATAAATAGAACTTTCAGAAGTAGTTCTTAGTTATTTAGATTATATATTTAATACTATTATTAGTTTTAGGGTGATAGGCAGTCAAGAGGTGTCAGAAGATCTTAAGGAGCTAATAAATTTAAGTTTAGATAGCTCTGATGAATTGAGTTCTATAGTTCAAAATAATTATATAAGATAGATCATACTAATAATAAAATAAACTTTAAAGAAAGGCTTTAGCTACTGTAGGTGCATTTATCTTTATATAGAGTTCAAAAATAATATCTTTACTAAGATAGTTGATAATAATAAGAATATTCTTGTAGCTATTACTCATGAGAAGATTTACTATAAAATTAATGATACTATCATGCTAGATACATTTAGAGATTAGAAGAGATTTAAGTAGACCTTGGCAATAATCTTACCAGGTAATAATAGATTAATAGATATTGTAGTTTCAGGTGAACTGTCAGATGCTCTAAAATATATTAGACTAGTAGAAATTTTAGAATAAAATTTAGTAGAGTACTTTATAGTCTGAATGGCTGATCATCAGAGAATCATGAGTTTTTTATATAATTTAGATGTGTAATAATTCTGAATCAGAAACCCACTGCCTCTCTTAGAAGTATAATTAGGAGTCAGGGTCTACAGAGCATTTAATAATATCAATACAGACTTGAAGTTTAAATGAAAAATAATAAGCTTTATCTCAGATAATCTAGATTATTATCTAAAGGCATTCATTGAAGGTAGTAGTAGTGTCTCAGAGTCTCTAGAGTAGAGATGAGGTAGTCATAATTAATAGAGTAATAAGTAAGACACATATTACTTCATATAGTGTTACTTTAAATTCTTTGAGAATCTATAGATCTAGTAGTCTCTATTCACAGTTTATCTAGTAGGTATCAGAGTCTTTAGAAGATATATTCTATTTATATTAAGAGAGAGCATCAGCTATAGAGTTCTCTGTGCTAAAGTAGTAATGAATTGTAAAATGAAAATAGCTGAGAAATTCAGTTTAATACATCTGATATTCAGAGAATTTATAGATTATTATGAAATATTAGAGATTCTTATAATTTATAATAATTTTAAAGTCTTTTATACTACAGAGTTCAGAGTCTCATTCCTCTAGATATTAGATGATAGTAAGGAGTTCCTTGTCATAAATTTCATAGTTAACTTTAGCAGGGCTGAACTTCTTGAATATAAATATATAGAATTATAGGATGCTTTCATCATCTCATTACATAAGAGTATTATTTATAATATAACCAGAAGAGTCTGTTTCAACTATCATCAAGTAATTAGAGTTAAATATAATAAGCATCAGAATAAAGATGAATATCTACTTAAAGTATATAAATATCTTATTTGCTTTCTTAGATTATTGAAATTACTGGTCTTTACATGTGAGATTGATTAGTAGTTAAATGATATTAAAAAAATTTTGAATGAAATATCAGTAGAAATTTATAAATTCTAAGAAGTCTTATATATCTTTTATAATTATAGGGGCCTTCCATTTAAGAATAGTAGTGATCTTCTTGAGGTTCATATGGACTTCCTTCTCTACCTCTATGATGAAGCTGAGGTAGATTGTCTCTTAAACTTTAAAGATAAATTTATTAATATCAATTAGGAGACTGTATTTATGGAGGTAGGTAAGGATTTTTTGGATGTGCTCTTAATACTACTTGTGAGATTCATCAGTAAAGATGAGGATGTCATTAAGATAGGCAGAAGTAAATTCATCTAAATAGTCTTATAAAGCCTAGTTGATGTATTTTAGAAGGTATTTAGAGTATTCATGAAACTAAAGAAAGTAACTATCTATTTAAATAGATTATATCTCATGTGAAAGATAGTTAGCCATTCATCTCCTTCTATAATTTAGATCTTATAGAATGTAAAAATGACATTCAGCTTTATAAATTACTTGACTTAGCTGATCTATTTAAGAGTCTTATTGATTAATGATAGTAGATAATGATTTTTTTAAGTAAGGTAGTTAAAGTCTTAATAGTTAACATAGAATTAGAGGCCTCTACCTAGCTTTTTTATAAAGAGTATGAGTGCACCTACAGGCAAATTACTAACTCAGATGAAATTTTTATTTAAAAGATCATTAAGGGTCTTATAGAGTACAAGTAGTTCATCATGTAATATATTATATAGTAGTTTTCAGAGCAGCTAAGAGTCTTTATCATCTATCTTCTTAAGTTCAATATGATAGTCATATATATTATAGAATGGCAGAAGCTTCTCAGTAATCTTATAATTAAAAATATCAAGAAATTTATAATATTATGAAGAAAGAATTATTACAGGGTCAGTCTTCAGCTTCTTAAAGAGTTATGAGAGGGCCTTCTCTATGTTAGTCATGCTAGTAATAAAGATTTCAATGAGAGATCAGAACTTAAATTTCTGATTATAACTTTAAAGAAGGTTATAAGTATTAGTGGAGATTTAGTGAAGGTCAGTAGTCTTATAAATATCTTTTTTAGAGATGTAGATGCCTCTAGAGAATATAATGCATTAATTATAAGTATTAATAAGAGCTTGATATTCAGATAGTTATAATAGATCTAGTATGAAGTCATACAGAAGATTCTTAATTTTATATGTATAGGTATTTTCTCAGAGAAATCCACTAATATTAATATTAAGTTTCATTATATTTTATATAAAGCTATCTATATCACCATTGACACCTTCAATCTTTCAGAAGTTAATTAGAATATACAGAAGGTTATAATGATTAATCATATAAGAATGAATCATTAAATAGTAATAGTAATTACTATCTATTATAATATTCATATTAAAAGAATGATTAACTATAGTAGATATAAGAATCATTAGAATAATTATTTTCTTCTTAAAGGTCTTTCTATCTAACTCTGGGAGCTTCCACTCACAATTTCACATAAAAGCTAGTCTTTTCCTAAGTCTAACTTGATGTCTTTAAAGTCTTCCTCCTCTTTAGGCTTGATTTATACATTTATAGATCATACAGGCAGTTTCAGGGGAATATAGGTTTTATAGCAGTTAGCAGCTCTGTGCTCAGATTTATTATAGTTAATGTAGACACCTTAGGTGCAGCAGTTAATAATAGTAATAATAGTTATATTTAAAATATAAAATATATTTGTATGAGTAGGCCCTGTAGGTATCTAGTCTATAGCATTTAGATCTTTTAGTAGAGAGATCTTAGAGAAGGCCTCCCTGAAGGTAGTAGAAGTACTATCATAGATTTAGTTTTAAATGATTTTAATCTTAGATAGATTATTTTCTATGCTATAGAGCTTTATATAATATTTAAGGTATATAGGGGGTTTAATAGAGATAATAGTCTATTATAGAAGTTCAAACTTAATGGCCTTTTTGAGTAAGACTTTCTTAACAGTATTATCTCATAGCTGACTACTAGCTTTCAGAATCTTCTAATTAAATCTTAGAAGAAAAGTGGAGAGTAAATTGATTTTCTGGTGAATACTGTACAGCCAGGTTAGAGTCTTCTAGACTACTAAAGAATCAGAGAAAAGGATGTCAAGCTGATTAAAAATAACATCAGAGATTATAAAAATGAGTTTAATATTAGTCTTCATTTAAGAGTAAAATCAGATGATAATAGTACTAAAGAGTTAGATATAGATATATCAGATCTGATCAGTAGAAGATCTAATTGTAAAGCTATTCAAAGTAATTTTAGTCTCTACATTGAAGTGCCAGACAGGGTATTTAGAGACTTATTTGCTCATAAATTTCTTAAGAGTAATGAGCCTTTCTTTTGAGTGTCTCAGAAAGTCCTCAAAAGAAGTAGTCAGATGAGTAGGAGTCAGAATAGGAGCTAAAGTTAGTATAAGCATATAATTTTATTTGATAATAAGGTTGATCTTATTCATGAGCTATTAAATGAAGTTTCAGAATTTAGTATTAGAGCTCTGAGAAGAGATGCTGTCTTTATATAGAGAGTTTATATTTATAATAGATTTAAAAGATTATTTAGATTCAGAGAGTTCAGAGGATTCAGGAAGTTTAGAGGATTCAGAAAGTTTAGAGGAAAATCTCATGAGATATTAATATAAATTATTAGAGCTTTAGGGCCTTTTATTGACACATTATCTGGTAGAGCTGAGCTAGATGAGTTATATTTCAAATTTTAGAAGAGTTTACTGTACATATAAGTCATATTTAGAAGAATCTACTATACATGCAAATCATATTTGAAGGATAAATATAATAAGGATCTCTAAGAAGAGATCAAGCAAGTAATTATAAAATGTAATGGATGTGCTCTGATAAGTAAATTATGTAAGCTATATATTAGAATCAAGATTATAATTATTAGAGAAAGGAAGGAAAAAGGAAAAGAAATTATAAGATTATATGATATAAATAGAAGGAAATTATATGAAATCAGAGTAAATAAATATTCATATGAAGGCCTGGTTGGAGATATCTAATCAGATAGTCAGAGATTAAGTAAAGTTCAGGCAAGCTATAAATATAGAGTATAAGAGTATAGCCCTTCATACTATTAGTAGAAATACATTTGATAATGATAATTAAAAATTGTAAATATAATATAGGTAGGAGAAAGATAACCTTTAAATAATATATTATTATAAATTTATTATATTTTTATTCTTTCTGAAACTTAATTTCATTTATATTGTAAATATCTATTGATTGAAATCTATACTAATTTTAAAGGATTTTTAGGTAATTAAACTATATCTATATATACTTAAGATCTTTAACTATAAGTTATTTTAAATTGATTATCTTCTACTTCACCTATTTAAGATCTAAATTTTATTATATGAAGTAATATATTCACATTTTACTAATAATGAGAGCTAGAGTCAAGTTATTTATATGATAGTAAGCTAATATTACATTGATACAGTTAGTAATCTATTTGATGATTAAGAAGTGATTTATCTTATCTAACTATTATACCTAGTTAAGGATTGCCTGCTTCTAAGTGGTATTTAGCTTCTTATTTATGAGATGCTGTTCTGTATGAGGTTTGATTCTATTAATTCTTTCTTATAGATACTGATAAGAGATATTGAATTTTTATGCTAGTAATGCAATTTTAACACTTTAATTGTATTTATACACATCTAAGGCCTTTTCAAGGTATTTCTTGATAGGACTGAGTTCTTTTGGCATTGTGGTAGAGGGTGGTTGATTTTTGAATGAGAAGATGGGTGGAAATGGACATTTTTATGCTAGTGGTGATATTATTGTAGTGGTAAGGCACACCCACCATGGGTGCAGCAAAAACTGCAACCTGTGTGGCCCATGTGCCATGGCATGATTAGTCCTGACTCCAGCCTGAATTCTAGCACCACCCCCTCCTGCGCTGCATCTGATTCCACCTGTGGTAAATACTCCATCCAACCCACCCATTTTCCTCCTGCTCTACCCACTGTTTCTCCTATTAGGCCAGTTGGTTGATTGACCCAGACCCCAAAGCCTGCATCATAGCCAGCCAATATCCATGGGTTTCAATCCAGCTTCATCAGGGGCATGCGCAAGGGTCAATCAAAGGACCCCTTGCAACGGACAAATATCTCGGGCTAGGCCGTGTATCCCACCCATTCCACGCCAAATACCACCACCACGAATCCCTTGCTGACTTACCGACAAAGCCTCGAAAGCAACATATCCCTTTCTTCCCGCCCATAGCCATGGCCCACGCACGACTCAGGGACCCTTCATGGGCCCATCCTATGAGGACGCTTCCCGATCCCCCAATGTAGAACTAGGCTATTTATGTAGCAGAAACCTTCAAGAAAAACGCCGGAAACTTTGACCGTTTTAGTGAAAAAAAATATATATATGTAGCCTGGCTAGTTACTTGAGTACTGTAACTAGATCAGTTCCTCCGAGACGAGACCGGGGGGAGCGCGGGGGCGGGGACTGGACTGGACTGCTTCCCCTATCGTTCATCACGGTTTGGGTTGGAGATGGAGATTGATTCGGACTATGTTACTATGTAGAGAGATAAGGAAGGATAAAGTTCTCGTTCCGTTTTCGCCATCTTGAGGAAATAAATAAATAGATAAATAAATAAATAAATAATGACAGTCAGTGTTGGGACTTGGAGGGGCAGCCCACACCTGTGGCACACCAAGGCGAGTTCCTTGGCTTCTAACTACCTTTTCATGAAATAAAGAGGTGCCAGTGTATGTGTGTCTTGTCTCGGCAGGGATTATTCATTCAAACACACAACTAACCAGTGGTTAGGTAGTCAGGTAGTCAGTCATTTCTGGCAGACCATTTCCAAGCATTGAAGTGAAGATGTCTTGTTGTATTCCTCTTGCTGGACAGCTCATTAACTAACTTGGATGAATGGATCAGAATCAATCAATCACATGCCCACGCCCACACATGCCTGATCCATCCATCCATCCCCACCATGACATGACACAACACGACACAACACTTCTTTTCTCTTCTTTTTCTCTTGCTTCTTCTTCTTCTGCCTCTCTTCAGAAACAGATTCAAATCAAATCAAACTAATAAAATCCGATTCCATTCAATATTGCAAAAAAAAAAAAAGGATGCCAGGAAGCCAAAGCCTCATTAGCTCTAATATATCTATCTTATCTTATCTTTCAACGACAGAAAAAACAGAAAGAAAAAAGAAGGAAAAAGAAAAAAAAAAAACAGAGATCGGTAATCGCAGCAAGCAACGCAACAGCAATATAAAAAAAAGCGCTTTATTTACTACTAATTTATATCCCCCCTCCTTCCTGCCCCGAATACTCCAAAAAAGCAAAAAAGCCAGCAAAGCAGAAAAGACAAAGACAAGGACAAAGTTGTGTGCGGTTCGGTTCTCTCCTCTCTCTCCACGCGCCCATACACATGCACACGAATATGCCCACGCCACGCCACTTGGTTAAAGTGAGGGGGGTGGGATGTTGTGTGGTGTGCTGGGATGGATGGATGGTTATACAGAGCGGGGTTGGGTGAGGTGAGGTGAGGTGTGGTGGATGTGGATGTGGGATGTGGGAGAGAGAGAAGAAAATAAATGAGCAGAGCGAACAACGATTCGATTCGATTCGATTCGACGCCATCAAAGCAAAATAAAAAGAGGACAAAAAAAGAAGAAGAAGAAGAAGAAGAAGAAGAAAGATTCAGGTATGTATGTATATACTCGGTTTATCGTTGCAGCCGTTATTACAAAAAAAAAAAAAGAAAAAAAAAAGAGGAAGAAAAAGAAGAAGAGAAAACAAGCGAGGAAGAGAGGAAAGAAAAGAGAGAGAAAATACACAACCACTTTTTGTTGATTATTAATTTTTCATCATCATCATCAAGCGACATCAAAAATCTACGCAGCGCCAGCGGTAGGGATGGACTCTGGGATCTTCGTCACCTGGTGGCCGGCCCGGATGATGCGCTGTCCGTACTCGTCCAGCACCGAGTCGACCTCCTTATTCTCGCGCTGGGCGCGCTTCCAGATCTCCACCTCGCAGCCGCCGCGGATGACACCGACGCGCATCGTGGAGAGCAGGTTGTGTGCAGCGTTGGAGTGGTTGTAGATGCCGCCGTTGAACATGGAGGTGGCGTCCTTGCCGATGCCGGAGTTGATCATGGCTTTCCCGCCCGGGTGGTCTTTGATGAAGTCGGTGACGTCGTGGACGACGCCGGCGATGGCGATGAGACCGCGGCCGTTCTCCTTGGTTTCCTTGACGTAGTCGTCCCATTCGATGACGGGGAGTTGGTCGAGGGGAATGCCCCAGTCGAGCTTGGCGCGGCGCTGGTCGAGTTTCTTCTGGATCTGTTGCACGCGGCCCTTTTCGATCTCGTTGGCGCGGAACTGCTTCAGGTCGTAGGCGAGGCCGAGCTGCTTCCAGGTCCAGATGAGCCATTTGGTGGGGTCGTACTGGTGCCATTCGATGGCGTTGCGGTAGTCGGAGGGGAACTCGTGGTGGAAGTTGTGGTATCCCTCACCCATGGTGACTAGGGCAGTGATGACATGGTCACGGGGGGAGTTGCGGTCGTCAAAGGGCTGGTCACCAAGCCAGTGGGCGAGCGAATTGACGCAGAAGGTGGCCTGCTGGACGACGAAGATGCGGAGGACGCCGGCATAGACAAAGCCGCCAAACCAGTCGCCCCAGCCAAGGCCAGCGACGAGCATGGGGAAGACAAGGCCCATGAAGATGACGACCTTGAGGTAGTTCCTGTGCTGCCAGACGACAATGGGGTCTTCGTTGAGATCGGTGATGTCTGTGCGGCCAATGCGCTTGGGGTTCTGCTTCATGACCATCCAGCCGATGTGCGAGTACAGAAGACCCTTGCGGACGGAGTAGGGATCCTTCTCAGTGTCGGTGTAGCGGTGATGGGCACGGTGGTCGCGAGCCCACCATCTGATGGAGCCCTCGACGGCACCACCACCAACGGCGGCCAGGTAGATTCTTAGGGGGATGGTGGCGGAGTATGAGGTATGTGCCCAGAGACGGTGGTAGCCTATGTCGAGTTAGTTATCAATTATTAACGTCTCTATATCATTTTGATTGCAGGGATATATGTATAACGCACCCGCAGTGATTCCAATGCCGGTCATGAAGTAGTAAGACAGGGCCCAGATGAGGGTCTTGAGGTGGAGGGGAACCCAGTAGGCCTGGACCATGCCGTAGATGGGCACGCCGATGATGAGGACGACGTTGAGCCAGTTGACATGCTTGTACCAGTTGGCGAGGGTGATGGGGGTGTCTGTGATGTGGACTTTCTTGGACTCGTTCCCACGGCGGGCAGCACTGGCGGCATCGGCCGCGGCGGCTTCTTTTGAAGCCATGGAGGCGGCCCTGTCAGAGCGAGGGTGAGGAGAGGGCGAGGAGCAGACAGGAACCCAGGAGGGCGGAGCGAGAGGACGGGGGAGGGGAGGGGAGGATAGCAGAGAGAAGAGAAGAGAAGAGAGAGAAGAGAGGAAGAAAGTGGAAGTTGAAAGTTGAAAGACTAAAAGGCTGGTTCGGTCTCCCCCAGCGGACCGGTCGGACCAGACGGAAAGGAAAGGCTGGCAAGGCGAATAGTTATTCCAGAATGACGCCTCGGTTGCACGGGATTGGATTCGGGATGCGCGGTGTCTGGCGGTTTTTATTTTATTTCTTCTGCGGTTTGTTGGGGACAGAGTGGAGGACGGCCAAGTCGCGGTACATCCAGCAGAATACCTCAGCCAACAGCGATTATCGCTCTCTGCTTTGTTGTTTTGTTTATGGGGATAGATGAATGCAGCCAGCTACGACAGCATACCCCGGCTACCAGTTGTTCATTCACCGTCAGAGAAGTGGTGGAATAGCTGTTGATGTCGAGTAGATACATGTAGGGGATACATCTCGGCTGTCAAAGTCTGAAGCCCCAACACTCCCGGATCTAAGCTGCCATCATGTTGACATCACCCCGCCACAACGTTAATGCGCCAATGCTGCCACTCCATGTCCAGGCCAGCCGTGAATGTCTCCCATCGCGACCACCCGCGAATACTTATTATCATCCTCGCCGTCTCAAACTTGTCGATATTGTCGATATTGTCGATATTGTCCCTTGGCAGAATTATTTGCCCGCCGCCACCTGTCCCAAACAGGCCTAGCGTGCTTCCCAACAAAACCAAGCGTGGATGACACAGCATTTGGCGGCGTCTCATTGGCCGGGACCTGCGTAGGGCCGGGAAGTCTGCGAATTTTGTAGATATTGTATTGTATTCCAGCATTGATGACACTAGATTAGATATTATTTACTATTGGAGACATGTCTATGAAATGACGGGCATATGAGATGGACTACGCACTTGTATCCGCCATGGCTACATAGGAAATATCTCTTGACCTCGAGTCTCCGTCTCCCGCTGTGCATTTTCTGCCCTGATCTGAGCTCCCCAACCGTTGAGGCCTTGGCGCCGCTAGTGGTTACCGGGAGTGCCAAGCTTTTCGGCAATGCTTTGACCAAGACACTAGGCCCAGAACGGGAAGACATCACGTGCTGATAAGCCACTGTCGATAAGCGCTTACATAAGATATCAATCCCCCTTTGCACCCTCCCCCTCGCCCATAGACGTCGACGCCACCTCCATCGCCTCCCCGTCCACCTCCTCGCCCTCCTCCTCCGCCAGTATCAGGTTCAGGAACAGCGCAATGAACCCACCCACCGCAAACCCCGTCTGCATCACCAGCTCCACCGCATTCAGCAGCCCCTGCTTCGCCTTGTTGTCCCCCGCATACGTAAACACAAACGAGAACCACTCCGGCACCAACGTCGCCCCCATCCCCAGCGCCAACGCGGCCGTCAATATAAACCGGTTCCGCCGCGTAAAGTTGATCGTGGAAATAATCCGCATCCCGGACACCGCCACCGACGAAAACAGAAACGTCGTCATCCCCCCCAGCGCCGGCGCCGGAATGGCCACCAGCGCCGCCGCGAATTTCGAAAAGATCCCCATGATCACGAGGAACATGCAGCACACGTAGCCTGCCGTGCGGTTGGCGCAGCGCGTCAGCGAGATGACCCCGTTGTTCTGCGCAAACACAGACATGGGCGTGATCGTGCACAGGCCCGCGATGAGCCCGTTGAGCCCGTCCGCCAGCACCCCGCCCTGGATGCGCGAGTCGAACATCCTGCCCTCAACCTCCAGCCGGGACACGTCGCACGTGGCCGTGATGTCCCCGATGGATTCCATCATGAGCACGCAGTACAGCGCCAGCAACGGGAGGATGACTGGCGGATAGATCTTTAGCGGGAACGTGTGCACCCAGATGAACGACACTGTGGGCGCCGCGTCGATTCCCGTTCGGTCAAAGTACCCGCATGCCGCCGCCACGATGCATCCGATCAATAGGCCCAGCACCACGGCGCACGATTTCATCATCGGCGACCCGAAGCGCTCGCAGAGGATGATCGTGATGAAGACTAGGAAGCCAAGCCCGATGAACTCCGCGCTTCCCCAGGGGAGCGCGTGGGGTGCCTCGTTGCTGGGACACAGCATGAAGGGTCCGCTTTCGGGACGGGAGATACACGGCCCGCTCCCGCCCGCCCAGCCCTGCAGGCCGGACTTGATGAGGCTGACGCCGATCAGGAGCACGGTGGGGCCCGTGACAAGCGGCGGGAAGAACCGTTTCAGATACCTCCTGCTCGTAAACGAGAGCCCGATTTCGAGAAGCGCGCACAGACACGAGGTTGCTAGCAGGGAGCCGTAGCCCTGGGGGCAGGGGAGGTGGTTCCCGTCCGCGTCGACGGGGCAGTAGCCCGATTCATACATCTGCGCGAACGCGCCCATGGCGACGGGGATCGTGGCGAAGGACGTCCCCACGACGGAAACCAGGCCCGTGCCGATGTAATATGGCGTCTTGTAGATGGGCACGCGGGTGATTTGGATCGCGGAGAGGAGGCCCGAGACGATCAGCGACGTCGACACTAGATACTGTGACATGTCGTTGTTGAACTCTACGCCTCCAGACCCGCCCATGAGAATCGGTGGGGTGATGACTATTTTATTTCTGGTTAGTACTTATCTCAATTCCCACTCAACTATATAAAAAAAAACGAAGAGAGAAAATAGAGCTAGAGGGAGAAGGAGAAACGCACCACCCGCCAACATCGCCAACGCATGCTGCAGTCCCAAAATCACCGCCAACACCACCGGCATGCGATCATCGAGGCCGAAAAACGGCGAAGCACGCCGCGTCTTCTTCATAAATGGCAAATTGGGCCGGAAGAGAAACGCATAGTCGTAGTCGCCGATTAGGCCCTTTCTATTTTTATATTTCTCATACCAATCAGAAAAAAATAAACAACTCCGGCGAAAGCCCGTTGTTATCTCATCTCCGTGTGTGCGTCTTCGTCTTGCCTCTTTTTGACGCTGGAACATACCGGGTGGTAAACGCCCTTCCTACCCTGCGCGCTTTATCCGCAAACGAGCGCTTGGGACCCATGTCCGGCCCGATCTGGTCGGGTTCTTCGGCCATGGTTGGTTTTCCTTTCCTTTTCTTTTCTTTTTATATCCCCGCCCTTTATCTATCTTTTCGATTCGATTCGAGGTGGTCTTGTAGATTTGGGTAGGTAGGTAGGTAGGTAGGTGCCGCAATGGGCTATTCTTTATTTATTTATGGGGCGAGGAGGGGAGTGATCACGTACGTATATTTACGTCATTTGGTCGTACAGGCGGGCGGATGATATATGGCGGTGCAGTGTGTGTATATGTAGGGGGATAAATTGATTTAATTTTCGTATCGATATTGTGTTTTGTTGCGAAGATGTTGTTCGCGCGGCTGTGGAGGTAAGGTAGGTATGTAAGGTAAGGTAATAAGATTGGATCTTGACAAGGTTGAAAAAGCACCTGATGAGTGACTGACTCCCCTTATGTGCGCAGCGTAGACTGCGACAGCGACAGCGGCGGGCGGGGGATGGCGGGGAAGGTAAAAAAGAAAAGGAAAAAACTTGGATAGTAGTTAAACTAACTCACTCAGAGAGAGAGAGAGAGAGAGAGAGAGAGAGAGCACTACAGCTAGGTTGGTGAATAGAAGTTACACCGCGCTGCTGCTGTAGTGTAAAGAGAAAGAAAGAAAAGAAAGAAAATAGATGAAAAAAATGCTGCTGCACCATCTCAGAATCTGCCATGGAGACAGATAACTAAGATAGATAATTGATAAGCCCATAGGTAATTTTAGAGCTTTCCTCCTCGTCTTTTCCTTTTTTCCATTTTTTTTTCCCTTTCTCAGGAACTCTGCAACTCGCTAGTTTAGCTTCGCAGCTCCTTCAGCTTCCTGTGGAGTGTGGGGGCTACATGTGTGGGCGAGAAACTTGATAAGAAGGGGGTGGGGAGAGTCTGGGCCGTGTGAAGGGGTTAAACTAACTTATTTAGTTTGAAAAGGCTCATGTTTTTGCGTGATCAGTCCATCTAATAATCCATGATTGCGTTATTTTAGTTTCTTGTCTCGGGATGTTTTATGGCTTCGTACTGGGGGGGAAAACGAGAGAGAAAGAGAGGGCGGGGTGGTGGAATTTTCTTATTTTTAGCCAATGGCTGGAGAAAAGAAGAGCTGAGCTGGAGAAGAAAAAATATATATCTCCGACGAAAAAGCACCCTGCTCACTGATTCGCTGGTTAGTTGGTTAACTTAACTAGTTTAGTGGGGTTCTTTTGGAGATAGTTGGGACGGGAAAGATATGGAGATATGAAGATATGGAGATAGATAGATAGGTAATGTGTAGGAACACAGCAAGGCTGTAACAAAGTCATTATTATGGATTGGTATTAGAAATCTGTCCAACTAACTAATAAGAGTTCAAGTTGTCAATCAATATAAGTGCGTCAAGAACATAACCTTGACTTTTGAACCATGGTTTGGCTTTGAGAGGGGAAGGAATATAGAAAGTACCACCCTCCTTTATGTTTGAATTTTATCAAGTTGTTGGAGGGCTTTAGCATTGAAGTAAAAAAGATAGATTTTAGGGTGTTGGAAAGGGTCTAATGTTGATAAATATTGAGCTCTTCCTCTCTTGCGTTGGGTGATTAACTCATCCCGCCCTTTTAAGCACCTATATTCCCCTACCCCTCTCCCTCATAACACCCACAGACTCCAACATAGGTAAATGACAATCTTTAGGGACCAAGATATCATCCCAGATCCCAACGAAGGCGATAGCCTCTCTGAATATTAACAAGAAATATTGAAAAACACCCCTTAAAGCCATTCCCCTAAAAACCCCCGACGCATCCTCACCTTCAACTCCTTCAGCCCCGGTCGATACCAAGTAAAGCAGCATATAAAACGGCAACACAAGCATCTTGTAATTAAACCTGCCCCCGATCATTGGGCGGATTTCCAGGAGGAGTTTTGACAATGACCTTAAGACTGGAGGGTTGAGAAGCCACCGGTTGGTTCTGATGGTGGGTAGAAGTAGACAAGTAAGTAGGTAAGTAGATAAAAAAAAAAGGGGGGGGGGTCATATTTAGGGCAAGTCAGGTAATTATCAAAGGGTATCATTGTAACAGGGATAACTTGGGCTTTAGCTGACAGACTATATATGGAAACAAGCCAGAGAAAAGAGAAAGTAACAAATAGATGAAGAGATATTTAGCAATATGATGGATGATTGGAATAAATAAACTTCAGGAGTTGTTGTGATATGGTGGAAACTCTGAGGAGAAGATTTAAGCCTAAAATATTGAAACATGAAGTTTCCAATTCTAAACGAAACGCCACATACAATCCAAGTTTATATGTTGCCAGTTAGTTATGCATCCTTGATGGTGGTGATCTAGCTTCCCCCACGTACTGAAATGTAACTGGCATGGGTATCTAGATATTTGGGCCGAAAGGCTCCATCCTCTATTCTATGGGGGATGGCATTGATGAGAAGAGAACCTTCTCGACCATATTGTTCTTTGCAGAGAGAAAGAATCAAATCCACAGCAGAACAACAAGAGAAAGAGAGAAAAAATCATTGAAGGTCTCTGCTCACTTCCACAGGGGTAACTTGCATAGGTACCCCAACACCCGAGCCCGCGCTGCCGCGCATGATCCTCACAGGGATAACTACTAGTCTGATCGATCTGGCCTCCCCACCCAGACCGTGGAGATCGGATAAGCTCCATTGCTTATCTCGATGGGCCGGGTAGGGGCTAATCTGAAGCTCTGGAGCTGCCCGGCAGCCTGCAGGCCCCATATGAGCTGCTAAACTCTAGCACCACTTAGTACATCGGAGATCTCCGACTGGGAGTATTGACGACACGAATCAGGCAGAGATATCATTACTAAATTTTTCAAGTCTTATGCTTCTCCTATTTCCTGTCAGGATATATCTATCATGAGGGCGGTAGCATTCAATCAATGCTGTTATAGTGACTATTGAGGAAAAGGAAGCAGTTGATTCGCTATGGGTATCTCATGCCAGGAGCCGATGATACCCCTTGGGTATGTAATTCTAGTAGAGGAGAGAAAGAAACAGCACAAGAACAGATGAAAGGAAACGCATCAACTCTTATCTTCCGCCACTCTATCCAGCCTGCCATAGGTGCGGTAGGGGACAAACAGCTACCACCACACCAGCCCTCCAAATTCAACCACCTTCAGCATAATATCTGCAGGAGTGTAAATTGACTCTGTAATGAAACCCGGAAACACCGTGCCATCTTGCATTTGCGACGTTAATCCATATTGTTAGTTAGGAATTGATGATTTCACCATGAAACAGTTAGTGCCGCCGTATATCACTCACAGCATATAACCCGGTAATTCGCATATCCCCCTTAACTTCAAGCACGACGTCAGGGTCGCGGACTTTTCGGCATTCGGGCGAGATTGGGAATGGCATGTTTCTGCCAAAGTTGGTATGGAGCTACGGATTCCGACTCGTGATTAGTATTCAATCGCGACTTAAACTTGGGATATTGGAAGCTTACGACAAAACCTTCCCTGTCCCAGATGGCGGACCGCATAGGCGCGTCAACTCCCGTAATATACTCCCCTCCGGGGCCGTTTATATAGAAGGTATGTTTCCGCAACTTGCCATGTCTGGTGCCTACAGAGTCCCATGGCAATGGCAGATCGGTTCCAAAACGGCAAGTAGTGGAGCCGGCAACCAAGGTGCTGTGCTGAATTTCAAACCCTATCGTTGTCACCTTCTCTAGCCATGCCCTGTGTCGAGGTGTAGTCCATACGGATATTGAAGTTATATTTTTCTTCGAATAGCTGCCACACGGGCCTCCAAAGTTGCAAAAACTAAAAGTGTCACCATAATCAGGTTCATTGGTGGGTTCTGCTCGGAAGAAGGAGTTTTCACTTAGGATCACTCATTCCGGTGGGATTTCGGGAAACCATGCTGAATCATCTCGAAAGGAAGAGTGCCGCTCGCGCGACCTGGCGGGAAGTCCAAGATTCAGTAATTTAAACCCCTATGCAGTTACAAAGGTTAGCGTAAATCCCAAAGAAATAAAAAATGACTTCCATCAAAATTTCCTAGAACGGACTCCCCAAACACACTCCCTACGAGGAGTCTCATTCATGGGAGCCCTTCATGAGATCCTGCCCACGGAGACACTTTGCCCGAATTCCCAATGAGTGCTATGCCGTGTACACCTCTTTCGCTAGTTGCCAAGTGAAAACCTTGATAATAGTGCTCACCAGGAATTTCTAGGTAGGTTTCCTGGCCTTTCATGACATACCCCAGTCCACATGAATCCGTCCTTTGAACGATTCGAATCGGAGGCCGCTCACCCACTTCCTTCCTCCTACTTCGATGGTAGAAATGTAAGCTCCCTCGAACCCGGACGAGAGATGAACTAGCGGTGATTAGCAAAACCGGCTACCAATGGCAAAGTTATGACGGGCAAAGGAATAGCAGGTACAAATTGAAGGCCCACCAGCAAACTTCCACAAAACATGGGGCGGTAAGGGGTTGCATTCTGCGTCCTTTTGCACAATGCCGACAAATATATTCGCGAGTCGAAGAAACGGATTCCATACTCTCCAACTGTTGCGGACGTCGCTAATTCGTTTTGACAATCTAAATAACCTTCGAAGAACGAGGGCATTGGAATTCCTTCCACCTTTGCATTTTGCATGGCAATAAGGTCATCAGCTAATGGAAGAAGAATTGTCCATATTCGTCTTCTGTTTTGGATACTCCGAAAGAGTTTTAGGTTTTGTGCCTTTGTAATCGTATCCTTGATCTTCATATAGAGGGCCCTGGCATCGCAAGAACCCGGTGTGCTCATCGATCTGTTTTTAACCTCAAAGTTCCACGAGTATTCGAAAGGGGGTTGAAATCAAGAAACCCAGAAGTTTAAGTTAACCACAAGGGCATGAGACAGGCTGGCCTAGATGCGCGTCTTAGGTTGCATACATCTTTAGAAGGTAGGAGAACAAATATGATATTAAAGATTTCTTCGGGCAGGGTTCCAAATATGTCTTGTTTTCTAAGCGGACTAGTTGTAGTGATTCGGGGCACATTGACTCTTCCTTGTAAAGGGTCGCAACATTTCTCCATTTCGGTAATTCCTGGTATGTCGACCGGGTTATATTGCCATGCTGTATCATCGATCATGATATTGCTCAAATCACCAAAACGTATATCATATCTGCTTTCCCACGGCGGAATCCTTTGGTAGAGATCGTAGGTGTGGCCCCAGTCGAAAACATTATGCGGGTCAGGGCATGCCAGTGAGAATAATCTCAGAACATGGGGGTCAATATCAAAAGGGCGTGCCGCCTCTTTCAACAAGACCCAGCAGGCTTCATGGGAGAAGGAGCCCTCATATACATACTGCGTAGAGTTGGGCTCGTGAATTGAGATGAGTTCCGTCTTCTCGCCGTTTTCATTTGGCTCTTTATCATCATATCGGCACTGGGGCGAACTTGGGGTATGTATTGATCCAGACAAATCCCTCGGGTATTAAACCCACGCCCGAAAGGGGGGAAACAGACTGGCAAAACATGAGCAGCAGAAGAACAGAAACGGAGGAATGCATAACTATGCATGGGAAGCATTTCGACCACAGCGGGTTATTTATCTGGGGGAAGACGCCGTGGTTGAAGATGAAGTTGGTTGATGATGTTGAGGTTGAATTGGTCTCAAAGCGGCAACTCCGGACGTCACCCAAAGAGCCGCATCCGCCAGCCTGGCCTTTGTTCGTCTTTGTTGCAAATTCCGAGTCGTAAATCTGCGCTTCATGGATTCCAACCGGGACCATCCTCATTGTTGCAAGTAGCTACGGATCTTGAAACCTCGTTCTGGCTCTGTTGGATGCCCTGTGTTGTTGTTGCTCGCCACTCTCCAGCCGCTCGCTGCCCTAAACTAACCTCCCGCCCCTCCCGTCCGTTGGTCGCCGTCCACTGCTCATAGGTTCATCCTGGCGGGGTTAAAGATCAAGTCGCTTCTCCTCCTCCTCTCTCTCCCCCTCTTTGTAGGGGTTGCCTTCATCCTGGCTCCTCCGCTCCGCCTCTTCGCTCCACGGCTCCAGTTCGCCTTGGGCCAGTTTCGAGCCTCGTCGCCAGCATCCGCTGCCTTGAGAACTGCCTCTGCTTCTATCTCCATATCGTCCCGCCGACCCCTCACTACCGCAGCCATGGCACCCTCGCAGCTACAGAAGCCTCCCCAAGCCCCGCCCGTCTTCACTGCGACTCCCGACTCTCTGATCGCCGATACCAACCGTATCATCGCCAACTCCCGCAAGGTGCAGGATGAAATCGCCAAAAACGTCACTGCCGAGCTGGCCACCTTTGACAATGTCCTCCTACCCATGGCATACGACGAGAACTCAATGGCCCTCGAGTCACACATCCTGGGTTTCTACCAGGCGGTATCTACCGACAGCAAGCTGCGGGATGCTTCCACCGAGGCCGAGAAGCTGATGGACGATTTCGCCATCGAATCATCCATGCGTGAGGATCTGTTCCAGCTGGTTGCTGCCGCGTTGAAGAAGGGCGATAAGCTGGATCCCGAGTCCCAGAAATTACTGGAGAAGGAACACAAGGATTACATTCGCAATGGCCTGGGACTGCCCGCCGGACCTCAGCGGGATAGGTTCAAGGAGATCAAGAAACGGCTGAGCCAGATAAGCATCGAATTCCAGAAGAACCTGAACGAGGAGAATGGCGGATTGTGGTTCACCCGTGACGAGCTGGATGGTGTTCCTGAAGATGTCCTCTCTGGGCTGAAGAAGGGCGAGGGCGAGAACGAAGGAAAGCTTCGCCTGAGCTTCAAGTACCCAGATTTGTTCCCGACCTTGAAGTATGCAACCAATCCTGAGACACGGAAGAAGGTTTCGATTGCCAACGAGAACAAGTGCAACCAGAACGTCCCGTTGTTCAAGGAAGCTGTCGTCCTCAGAGATGAGGCTGCTCGGCTGCTCGGCTACCCAAACCATGCGACCTTTAGAATTGAGGATAAGATGGCAAAGACCCCAAAGACCGTCGATGATTTCCTTGGTGACTTGCGCTCCAGGCTGAAGGCCGGTGGCCAAAAGGAGATTGAGACCCTCAAAGCACTCAAGGCCGCCGATATTGCATCCCGGACTCCAGGCCAAGCTTTTGATGGTAGATACTACTTGTGGGATCACCGCTTTTACGACCGGATGATGCTAGAGAGGGATTATTCTATTAACCACCAATTGATCGCTGAGTATTTCCCCTTGCAAACTACGATCCGAGGAATGTTGAAGATTTTCGAAGAGTTGTTTGGCCTCGTCTTCGTTGAGATTACGGGAGAGGAGCGAAACAAGATCTCTGAGACCGGCAAGGGTAGTGATATTGTTTGGCATGAGGAAGTCCAAGTATTCAGTGTTTGGGACGACGAAGGCGAGGGGAACGGGTTTGTGGGATATCTGTACCTCGACCTGTTTCCAAGAGACGGGAAGTACGGCCATGCTGCAAACTTCAACCTGCAACCCGTAAGTTATACCCCTCCAATGACGTTTTACTTGGACGTCGGCTAATAATATCTTCCAGGGTTTCATCACCAAAGACGGAAAACGTCGCTACCCCGCCACGGCTCTGGTGTGCAACTTCTCCAAACCCACTGCAAAGAAGCCTAGTTTATTGAAGCATGATGAAGTTGTGACTCTGTTCCACGAGCTTGGTCACGGAATCCACGATCTTGTTTCGAAGACGATTTACTCTCGCTTCCATGGCACAAACACCGTCCGCGACTTCGTCGAAGCACCTAGTCAAATGCTAGAGAACTGGTGCTGGACTCCCTCGCAGCTCAAGTCCCTTAGCCACCACTATTCCACGCTCTCAAATGAGTATCTCGAGGCATGGAAGGAGCAAGCAGGCGACAAGCCTCAGCCCGAACAGAAGATCCCCGATGAACTGATCACCAACCTGATCAACGCGAAGCATGTAAACGACGCCTTGTTCAACCTGCGCCAGCTTCACTTTGGCATCTTCGATATGACTGTGCACGAGCCTGTTGACCATGAGGCGATTACGAACATGGATATCTCTGAGAAATACAACTCCCTCCGCAAGGAGATTGCCCAACTCGACGGACCTGAGGTCCTTGGTGGAGGATCCAACTGGGGTAATGGACAAGCCACATTCGGCCATCTTATCGGAGGTTACGACGCTGGATATTATGGTTACCTGAGGTTCGTTTTGCGCTCTAGATAATCTATCTATCTTTAACTTATCACTAACTCATTTCCACCGCAGCTCCCAAGTTTACTCGGCAGACATGTTCTACTCCGTCTTCAAAGCGGACCCCATGAACCCCAAGGAAGGGCGACGATACCGACACACTGTCCTGGAGCGTGGTGGTAGCCAAGAGGAGATGAAGACTCTTGAGGACTTCTTGGGCCGCGCACCTAGCACCGATGCATTCTACAGGGAGCTTGGGCTGCTCAAATAGTTGAAGGCAGGGAAGGCCTTTCGGCATTTCAACATATGTGGCCTAGCTTTTTTGAGTATCTGTAGACTAGATAGTCTTGCCACGCTTCTTGTGGGCAGATTTCATATTAAGGGCCGGTAAATTTCAAATTAAAAAAATTTCATTACGATTTCAATTTTTATCCATACTGCCTACATCGATCTGCGCCGAGGTCCATAACTACCTCCCCCAGCTACCCAGCGGGTATCATGGGGAATTGCCTTCGAGGTATTCTAGGTAGAGTTTAGTGTCATCCTGTTCAGGTTTGACTAGCTCAACATCACTCCATTCTGGACTACAAACCCCCTCCTCCCGCCGCTCCAACATCTTCTCCAACATCTTCTCTCCATGAACGGCACTGTAGGATAACTACCCACATGATCGCCCGATTGCCGGGGCTGAAACGCTGGGCGCTTAGCCACCAAGTGGCAAGCGCCCGGGCTTAACCACTGGAGTCTGGCAGTCATTAACCGCTGTGTCGCACTGACGATATGCCGTCATAACATATAACATCATATTCATTAGTTGCTCTGCCCAAAGCCAGAGACAGGGTCTATCCAACACTTACCTTATCAGATCTTCACCACCAAATCCAACACGCAGTACAACTCAAGGCACCTTGTTTGAATGATGGCAGATCAACCCACACCGCCTGGTCCCACGCAAGTTGCACTTGAGAATATTGCCGCAGAACACTATGCAGCCTTAAAGCTGGCCATGTCCAAGATACTGTCCACTTCCCTCGCAACTGAGACTTTTGCCCAAATTGTTGACGGTCTCCCAACTCGTGACGTTTACGTAGACTACTATAACTCACATCGACCAGATTTCGAAGAAAACCTCGTCCCGAGCCCGCCTGCGATAGATGCAGTTGAGTCCTATTGCAAGAAATTTGATATTAGCTGCTTTCAAGTTGACGCAAATGTGATTATTCTTCCCCTTTAATACAGCGCCTCGGATTGGTATTGCAAATACTAAAAAAAAACGGAACTACCTAGGTTGCGCAGGCATATCAGAATGCCAGCAGCGGCTCAAAGGAATTTAACCTGAGGTTGATAGAGATTCTGGCCATTCTCTGCCACGAGATTGCTGTCTCTCTGTATACCGCGTATGATGGCGGCCTTCGAAAACCTGATTCTGCAGAAGTTTATCGCCAAATGCCGAAGCCGCGTGTGCTGCCCCTTGGCAAACCGCAACCCGTGAAGCTGAAGCCTGCGGAGCTGTTCCATCCATACTACCAGGACTGGCAACAGTATCCCCATGGAATTGCAGATATTGTCGGATATTGGGCGGAATACCGCCTATTTGGTGGCGTAGTTTTGTTTGATCGTGGGCAGACTGGATTGGAAGTACGGGATCCGCTCCCTGGTTTTCTCTCCAGCCCCGGCCTGTGGTTTTGAATCGATTTGCTGATTTTTGTTTCTAGTGTAAGGATATCTTTATCCATCCTGTAGGAATCAGCTATATATTTCAGCTTTCAGATACGCAGATTGAGAACTTCATGAGCTTCCTGTTCTCGGACCGGACACGGGACCCGTCTGCATCTCTCACAGCGCCAGAACACATGCGATTCAAAGCTGAGAAGTATGCAAGACGCATAGAGCCTTATGATGCAATCGTGCATCTCAATATCTACCGCGACAAGTACGAGCGCAAAATTCCCGAGCAAAGGCCGCGGCGCTGCGTTGTTCTGGCGGAAGATGTTATGCCAGACTATAGAGAAGCTCTTTTGGATCTTGCCGAACGTACGCGGGCCCAAAGGAATGAGTAGCAAGTGTTTGAGGGGTGCGCGAGATGGCGCGCGAGTGATTCAAACGGCCTTGAGCATTACCAGCTGAAGCTTAAGGAGTCGAGTAGCTGGGTTTTCGGATTATTAGATTGGATGCTGCGTTCTGTCCGGTTATCTGACGACTTAATCAAATGCAACTGTCTATCCCTTTCTCTTTTTATTTATTTTATGTCTGCGTTGCTTCCTTTATATTTGGTTCTAGGAAAGTAGCCTCATGCTCTCCTTGATTAGTAGTCTGCGCTAATCAGGGATCACAAAGTGATGATTTTCCTAAAGCATGTATTTCACCTGGAATTTGATTTAGTCGCGGGCCAGTTTATACTCTTACTTGTATGTTAGTGAGCTCCTTGTAGTATGCCTCGTGTGCTTCTACCAAGACCAGGCCATTTATGAGGGATTAACGGCGTGTAATAGAAGCGGCAAATACTTGATGTCGAGAACCTAGATTGAAACTACATTAAAAAGAGGCACTCGAGTGGCTACCCCCCCACCTTACACACTGTCATAGAGGGACTCGGAGTATTGTCCTGTTCCCCCTTAGACAGCTCTTATCGATAAGAGTCATGTGACCCAAACCTATCCCCGGCCGATCCAGACGTTTACTTTGCTTCAATCTACTATCCATGGATTTACTCCAGCTTTACTTCCGGTTTACAACTCACATTTCTAAGCCTGGAAATTTCAGTTCGCGCCGATAGCGAACCTCTTCACATCGCATTGACCTATACAATACAAAACCCACGCCACCAACATATCCTTGAGGCAAAATCAGCACCGCTAAAAAACCCCCGGAATCCTCCCCACAGCACATGCTTGCGAGAACACACTACGATAGCTAGTACCTAGCAAGACGGGCGCTTTATAAATAAACAGAAACAATCTCAACCCCCATCGAATCCCCCAGCTCCTCCCAACCCCCAGCCAGATTTAAAGGGGAAAAAACGAAAACAAAATGGCCTCTGAATCAACACCCTCCCCTCCAACAACCACAACCACAACCCAACCCTCCGACCACCCTACGCAGACAGACCCAACCCCCCTCCCCGCCCAAATCCAATCACAACTGCAGCTACACGCGCGCACCCAGCGCCTCCCCATCCTCACCTACCACTGCGCCTTCTGCAACCACCTCCTCCTCGCCAGCACGCGCGACCTCACACAGCTACCCCGCCGCCGCGAGCCGGCCGTTGATCGCGCGCTGATACTACCGCTGCCGAATGTCGAAGACGAAGATGTCGACGAAGATGATGGAGATGGAGATGCGGAAAAGGGGAATCAGAAAGCGGGCGGTGATGGAGATGGGAACTTGTCAACGGGGCAGAAACAGGAACAGAAACACTACACAATCCTCCTCTCAACGACGACGCCGGACCGCAAACCAACCATGATACGCCGCGCGGATGGGTTTGAGAAGAGGTTGCTGTTTCGATGTGGGCGGTGTCGGGTTGTTGTGGGGTATGCGTTGGATGAGGTGCATTTTGCGTTTGCGGATAAGGATAAGGGGGAGGGGGTGGAGGGGGGTGCGGGCGGGGTTGGAGATGGTGAGGGAGATGGGGAAGAGGGTGGGGTCAGTGGGAGGAGTAGGAGTAGGAAGATGGCGGAGGAGGTGGTGTATTTGCTTCCTGGGGCAATGGTGGAGACGGGGGAGATGGGGAGGGAGAAGAAGGGCAAGGAGGAGTGGGTGGGCTGGGAGGGGTTGGGTGGTGGAGGTGCGCGGAGGAAATGAGCAGAGGGCAGTGATGGTTTACTTTTTCTCTGTAGATTTTTTGTTGTGTTTATTATATTATATCCATCTCGTGAATGTATTGGGCATGCATGGCATGTATTGGCGAATGAGGCGACGAATAGTTTATGTAAATAGTATTCCATTAGCTCTTAAGATATCCATTGCAAAGCAACTGCATAAAAATGACAAAGAGCAAGGAGTTATTCGATGTGAGGGGTTGAGGGGTATTGAGCCCACCCCCCCCATCTGTTTATTCAAAGTAGGCATTCATGATAATATAGTCCCAAGTTTACCCAGCTCCCAGACACCCAGATAATGAACTATTCGCCAGAAAAAGCCGATGCAAGCCACCCCAAAACATGCTGTCGTCTCTTGTCTTCTTCCTCATCGTTGCCTGCCGTGGATCGAGTATCCGGAGTGTCCGGGATGTGTTTTGTAACCGAAACTGATATACGACGCTGGACAGACGTTGGAGTAGCGGAACAAGCGGAAGGAGAGAAGGGGTATTCGAGAAACAATCAAGGCGAAAACATCTCTTCGTAGACCGTAGATAATTTGCAAAAGGTAAAACATATAATAACCGCAGGATAAAGCATTCGAAAATCGAAAAGGATTAGTTGGCAAGGATGGTTCGGACGAGTTCTACATATGCGTTAGAGAAATGTTGGCATGTCGGGGATGCTACGGGGATGGAAGAAGAACAAGGTGCATACCCGTATAGTTGATCTCGCCAGAGCTCGTGTCGACAGCCTTGAGAAGTTCGTCAACTTCGTCATCGGTCATTTTCTCGCCCAAATTCGTGAGAACTGTAGAAAAGAGCGCTGTTAGTTTAATGCACATGCAACTGTATACCCCGCAGGACCCATTCATGTATAGGCCTTTCTGCGACGCAGCAAGAGCCAGAGTGGAAGAGACTACTCACTATAACGCAGCTGCCCGACGCCAATAAATCCCGTCATATCTTTATCGAACACCTGGAAACCGCGGCAGTATTCATCTGGCTCGCCAGGGTCGCGGAAGCCGCCCGGCCGATTCAGGACCTTGGAGAAAGACTCGAAATCGACTAAAAATGAACGTAACGAGATCGACATTAGCCCATCATTTGCGTGATATCGCGGCATCAAGCGCGCGGTTCCTCAGATATTAAAGATAAAGCACTCACAGTCTCCGCCAATGCTCTTCTCCAGATCTCTGATCTCGGCGAGGGTGGGGTTCTGGCCACAAGCGCGGAGCAAATCGCCCAGCGACTCGAGCGACACACGGCCGTTTCCGCGCTTATCGAAGAGGGAGAAGGCTTCTTTGTAGTTTGTGGAGGCCTGTTGTTGGTCTTGGTTAGAATGGGAGCGCTGGAGGGATGGTGACCGGTCCATGACTTGTGCTTGGGTTATGTATAGTGGCAGGGAGCGGATGACAGAGGGTAGGCTGGTGATAGCCTGTCTGCTTTTCAAAATAGCGCAGAATGCCGGGGTACAGAGACAGATGGACGTGGGGAGAGCAGTGCAGGAGAAGAGGGAGATGCGCGCGGGGAATCAGGGCAGCAGACGCGGTGTTGATGTTGATGGTGATGGCCGCAACCAAGTTGGCAGCGACAGACAGACTTTCAGCCGAGCGAGCCAGCCAGCTATTCCGCAGCAGCAGCCAGCGGCGACCTCGCTGCCGTGAAGCTTCTTGGGCGGCAAATAGGTTCACTGCAACCCTGGGACAAAAACAGCTGGCCACAACATCGTGTACCCGCAGCCCGAACAAGGAGAAGTGCTTACCATTGCGTGGATTGAAGACAACAGGCGGCTCAGATGCGGGATTCCGGGCAGAACAACGGTGGAATGGAGGAATTGGAGGTCTGCAATGTGGGATGCGGAGGATTGGAGGTCGTCAAGGCGGTGATGGAGATTGTTTGGGGCAGAGCCTCATCGGCGCCAACCAAGGAGAGCATCGGTTACCGCAACAACCACGTCCACCGAATGTCAACAACAGACGCCAGAGCATCAACACGGCATTTATGTGCTTGGGATATTGCCACCTGCCACTGGAGCAAAGGATTTCCTTACTAAAGCTGGATGCAGTTTCAGTTCTGCATTTTCCATGCCTCTTTGCTCCAACCCCTCTCATGATGGCGGTCTGTAGCTGCTGAGCGCTCACCAGGTGGCTCATTTCTACACTCAGATCAAGACGAAGCAATCCATTGCGCATGAACGGGAGTACGTGAGAATCTCCCAATCCTGCTATTTCCTCCGTTTGGTGGCCGCTGGTGCTGTCCGCCTTGCCTATCAGCAGTCCTTACAAAGCGTAGGGCGGATTCCTGCCTGGACAGTTGGGGGTTCCTTTGGAGGCGACAATACCACCCTTATATTTCTGACATAGCGGACTTCCTGGCCAGAGGGAATGTCCTTGATTCACTATTATGTACGGCTCATCCGTGAGCTCAATTCTCCTCGTCAGGGCATGTCCCCCCAAAATCTGGTTTTCCTCTTTGTGGGACCAGTTTCTATATTCCACTTCAGCAACCCCTTAAGTCCTAAACCACCTAGGCCTGGGTATTATGTTGGCTGTATATTGCAAGAAATCCATGGAAGGATGGTTCATTCAATCAGCTGAGTTGGAGATGGCAGGATGGCATGTCCAGATAATCCCAACGGGCTCAGCTGCGCTTTGGCAAGCTCCGGGGCCATTAGACTTGGGTACACAAAATAGTAGTACCTGTGTGAGGATGGCTGGCTTGTCCCTTGAAATCTACTTGATAGGCTGGTGAATATTTGCTGGGAAAACTCCCTTTGCCAACTCATCAGCAAGAGGAACTCCATGATGAGCCAGCCGCCTTTATATTCTCTGGAAGTCATTGTTTCCACACGTCCGGTTCATCAGCCTCTATTATTTCACGCAGACACCGGTTTTCAGCTTTGCTTTCTCTTATTTCTAGATTCTCTAACACGCACTGGCTACTCTCTCCAGCCATGGCTCTGGATGCGCCAACGGTTGTTTCTGATATCGAACGTGTTACTATTGTAGGGGCACTGTGACCATATCAACCATGGATGACGACACGATTCTGGAGCAGCTATGCTTTAGAAGGTACCTTACGCCAGCAGCAAGATTCTGCCGCCATCTCCCGAGCATTCCTATTATATCGCTGCCGCCTCGAAGCTCGTCCTGTGGCTCCCTTGACGTCCTCCCCGCTGAGCTGCTAAGTGAGATACTTGAATTCGTCGACCTCGGAAGCTTAGGCAACCTCAGATTAGCGAGTTATTTGGCCAAGGCACATGTAGAAGCCTTGCCTCATTACAGGTTTATCGTTGAAAATGCCTCTGAGATTCTTGCTGCACTCCGCGTCCTCAAACAGGAAGGCTTGATACATTACTTTACCGCTGCTCAAATCACTGATACATTGACCTCGAAGCGATGCGCCGTCTGCAAGGCGTTTGGACCATACCTTTATCTTCTGAGTTGTACCAGGTGTTGCGCCAATTGTCTGGACGATATGGATATTGGAAATCTGCAGAGCAGTACTATTTGCCTGCAAACAATTTCCGTCTCCGACGCCGAACGATGTTTTGGAATTACCAGGCAATCGCTGGCCGGGATACCAATTATGTCTATTATCCCAAGCCCTGATCAAGTCTCTCAAATCTTCACCAATAATACCCCAAAGATACTCGTTAACGCTCAAACAGCTCGGCAGATTGGCCTTACACTGTATGGAGGGGAAGCAGGAATGGAGTCGCATGTAAACGAAGAATATCACAGAGCGACGCTGCCATATCGCAAGCAGCTTGACGGCTGGCTCTATCCCGAACTCCTCGGATATTCGAACCCTAAGCCAGCTGACCCACCACCAACACCGTCGAAAACCCTCCTTACTTGCCGACTCCCTGGCCACATTGCATCAGTGCTATTTCCATTTTTGATACCAAGACTAAACGTTTTGAACATGGGTGGCTTTGTGACGGGTGTGAGGATGTATATGATGAATTGGACTTCATGTATCACGACCCGGAGACGATACTTTGGTGGGGAAAAAGATCAAGGACCGCATACACTGAACGCCAGATCCTACGGCATGTCAAAAAATGCCCGGCTGCGGCAGCGATGGCACAGAAAGGCAAGGGGGTTGATCTGATCAGCTATGATATAATCAACGCTATGGGTATGGACTAGTATCTAAATTCGCCCACATAAAATCCCATACAAGGGCGTTTACTCCGCATATAGAATGCTGATAGTAAGTGAGATTAGACTGACAGTCTTGTTCTTCATAGGGGAATCAATAAAAGAGCACAGCCCACCACCATATTGTGCCTTGCAAAAACCATGCAAAAGTTGCATGATTCAGCCCTTGGTGGAAACACACACCAAAAAAATGCATGTCATTCCCACCCAGCATAGAAAATAGAGATGAAAAAAATAAACAAACCTTTCTACCCACTAAAACACACATTTTTGACTCCATTTTTTGCACATAATTGCTCTATATTCACCTCTTTTTAAGATGACTACCTCTATGAATCATTCCTACTATTCAAATAGCTAAAAACCCTGCCAAACATACACTCACAGTAGTGTAAAGGCCACCCTAAATGCAGTGGCTGCTGCAAAGAGGACCCTACAGAATGTAGCAGCTATAAAGGCTATTAAAAAGGCTGCAAGAAGAAAGTCTGCCTTAAGGAGGAAAAAGGCTGCACTGCAGGCAGTTCAGACTATTCCTATACTACTATAGATTTAAATTTCCAATTTAGAGGCTACTATTATAGTGAACACTGATGATAAGACCTTCTTCTCATATAAATTTAAATTATTCTTACTAGAGCTATCCCCTAAGCCATTCTTTAAGTTATCTCCCAAGTAAGAACTATCACTGCAGGCATTACTATTATTAGAGAATTGAATATTATTTGAGGATTCATCTTCACTAGATTTAGAGCTAAAGCCAGAGACTCAGACTATAACACACACTTATTATAATAGAGTTAGTATTATGCCTTTACACTAGTAATATATTATTCTGCTGACTGAATGTCTCACAACTATCTCATCAAACTTTATTATATATATTATCATATATCTTATTATAGAGTTTCATCTAGGCCTAGTTAGAGTACAGCATTATAGATAAATCTAGTAGCTCTAGAGAGCTCTCTATAGATAGTTACTAACCTTCTAGACTTACTAAAGATTAGTAATTTATTTATTAATCTATCTAATATTTGGAAATTTTCTCATCTATTTATCTATATATTTCTCCCTTCATAATATTAAGATATCTACCTCCTCTAGTCTAATAAAACTCTCATTGATGAACTCTATCTCTCTAAGCTCTAAATAGTCTAATCTACTCATTAACTCCTCATTTCTTTTAAATATTAATTAATATAGTATCATCTCTATTTCTAATATAGTAGTATCATCATTTAGATATTAGAGCATGCTTATAATTTAAATTACTCTTCAGTCTACCTCAGATTAACATTTATTAATATATTAAACTCTTTAAACTAACAAGCTATGAATACTCATATTAAATTTAACATTCCTCCTAATAATATATCTATCTCATTAGGGGATCATTAAACTTCTCCAGCCAACATACCACTAAATTGAAATCAAGGAGGTCTATTCTTAACTAAATCTCATAGAATCAAGACTGGAGATTCTAAGCCTTATTATAGAAATAATATTGTAGAATATCAAACCTTTACCTATTTCTTTAAATAAAAATATGAACTTGCTTCTGATTATTTCAAACAAGATAGATCTTATATTCTATATACTATTACTTATTTATATAGTACTGTTGAGACTACTTAGAGCATCAAGAAAAATAAACTTCATAATATAGATATTATATACACTTGAAAATAGTTTAAAGAATTCCTCATAAATTAAATTGAAGACCACTGAAATTAAGGCTATATAGCTACTACTTAGTTTTATAGCCTTACTCAACAAGAGAGTCAAACTGTTCATACTTTTAAAGCTACCTTTAATAAATACTGGAATAAGCTTGAACTTAACCTTAAAATCTTATAAACACAGCTTTTCTATACTAAGTTGCACCCTTCTATTTAGAATACAATCAATAATTACCAAGAAATTTCTATAGATTGAACTTAACTAGTTAATCTTATTTCTCATCTTCAAATCTAATTTAAGAAGACTAGAACCTCTAAACAACCTGCTAGTGAGTAGTCTGATTTCAATAAGAATCAGAATACTACATTAACAAAAAAATTTTTTTACTCTACTTTAGTATGCCAAGTCATATAGCTCATGCATCAAAAGTACTTAAGCTAGCTCTAGACTAGCTCTGAATTAGCATGAAAATCACAATCTTACTCCTGTAGTCTCTGAACTTTAAGTGATTCACATGTGAGTCTTGCACTTCTCTGGTATTATATGGGATGTTGACTGTCCCTGTATTATTTTGAAGTAATTTTGTGCATGAAGAGAGAATTCTAATATATCTTATACATATCTTATTATATGTTCTTTCTCAGTGTTAGTGTGTACATGAAGGGAGAATCCTAATGCATCTTATACATGCTTTATTGCATGTTCTTTCTTAATATTAGTATGAGTTGGAAGGCAAGGCTCTGATAGATTATATATATATATATATAATTAATTATATATATAATTATTATTATTATATTGTGTAAATATATTATTATTAACTAACTACCCTGCTTGCTTTATGCATCTAGATTTCACACAATCTTGCATCTTCATCTATTAGCATATCTTACATGTTATGATAAGCTAACTACTTTCATGATTATTCATACTATTATCCTGATTGCAAGTTTATAATAATAAATCTAAATGAGCTAATTCTATCATTCTTTATTCTTACTACTATTATTTGCTATCATCATCATTATTAGTCATTATCTCTATTATTTGCTTGCACTGCTATCATTAGCCATCTACCATTATTTACTATTATTACTCATTGACCTTATTAGAGCCATCCACACTGTAAAACATGAATATAATGAGATACAATATCTAGTAATATCTCATGAAATATAAATGTACTCTATCTACTAGTGAGATTACCTACTTAATAGCTTGAACAGGGAGTAGGTCATCTGAATATCTGGTTTTTCTTTTATAGCCTTCCTCCCCAAGGCTCTGGGTGGGTTATAGGGTAAGATTACTTTAATTGGTACACTTTCATATCTCATCAGGAATATAAAAGTATATTGATCAAAAGAACCTTACCTCTAAATCTATTCTAAGCTAACTCTATTTCTAGGTACAAGTTATAGCATATTGAGCTGGGAAACTGTGTAGAGGCTAACTATCTGAGAGAGAGTCAAAATTAATAGTGATAGTAGTCATTATTGATTATCTACTACTATCATTATATACTATTACTATTATTATTGATAGTTGTTGCTATTATTTGCTGTTACTGTCATTATTAGTAGTCTTATAGGCACAGATGTATACTACATGTTGCTTTGGAAGATATTAGAAAGCCTGAATAGCATGCCATGAAGTGAGAGTAAAAAAAAGAGCTATCTAAATAGTATATCATGAAGTGAGAGTAAGAAAAAAATAATATGTTATAAAGTGAGAGTAAGAAAAAGAGCTATCTGAATAGCATATCATAAAGTAAGGATGAGAAAAAGATAGTATGCTATAAAGTAAGGATGAGAAAAAGAGCTACCTGAATAGTATACTATAAAGTAAGAGTAAGAAAAAAATAGCATGTTATGAAGTAAGGATGAGAAAAAGAGCCATCTAAATAGTATGTCATGAAGTAAGAGTAAGAAAAAGGGCTGCCCAGATAGTATGCTATAAAGTGAGAGTAAGAAAAAGAGCTATTAAAAAGAAGTAGAAAGAGTTATAGAAAGAAATAAAGCCTACTTTTTAATGATAATAATTATTATTATTAATTATCTACTATTATTATTATATGTTATTATTATCATTATTAGTAGTTATTATCATTATTTACTGTTGCTATCATTATTAGTTATCTTATAAGTATAGATGTATATCTTACATTACATTGAATTATCTTTATTATCTACTGCTATCATTATATGCTATTGCTGTCATCATTAATTGTCTCATAAATGTAGGTATGTGCTATATGTTGTGTTGAATTATCTTTATTATTCACTGCTGCTATTATATGTTATTACTGTTATTATTAGTAGTTGTTACTATTATTTGCTGTTATTATTATTATTAATTATCTTATAGGTGTAGATGTATGTTACATGTTACTTTAAATTATCTTTATTATTATTTATTAGAGTGAGATGTAAAATTCTAAGTGGTAAGATATTTAATTATTATCTAAAAGGCTGATAATCTTAATCTTACACCTACTATAATTTAATGTAGAGATAACTTTAACATTAGAATCCTCTTTCTTAGTAAATAAATTACTGGCCTCTTAACTCTTTTTATATTTTAAAGTTTAGATTATAGATGAAGTGGTGTTACTTCTTTTATACTTAACTATCTATATATGTTCCTGCTTAACTATTGCCTTATACTAGTTATAGGTTATATACTAGGGTTTTTTTGAACAACCTAGCATCTATGGCTGACAGTAAACTTTTTACCTGGGAATATTTACTATTACTATTATTATTAGCTGTTGGCTGCTATCACTATGTGCTGTTGCTATTATAATTTATAGTTAGCTATTATTATCATTATTTGCTGTTATTATCATTATTAGCTGTTAGTTATTATTGCCTTTATTTGCTCTTACTACTATATACTTAATAAAGATATAGAAGCCAAGCTAATATAATTCTATAATTTTATGAATGAACCAACAATTTAATGCTAATATTAATAATGTGGAGAGATAGTAGCCTAAAATTCAAAAGAGAAAATGAATTAATAGTGAATGAGGATGAAATAAAATCCACATAGGGAGCAAGTAGCATACAGATATATAGAGAATGTCAGGACTAATAAAGATAATTAAAGAGACTATTAAAATAATGATTAATCTCATATAATTAGTGATTACAGACCTCAAACTCAGAGATTAATTAAATAAATGTAGTAGGTAAAATAGAGACAGACTGTATCAGCACAGCTAATAGAGCTATTTTATGCACTTACCTGAATAGAATTCCAAATAACCACTGAAGGTAGCAAGAAAACAGAAGGACTGAAGGCCAGGTAGGGCCTAGAAGATAGTAGAAGATGCTTATTAAAATGAGAGATAAATATAATGATAGTATAAAAGCAAGATATATATAGTGAAGAGATAAAAAATATAGAATAATGAGAATAGAATGAAAAGAGAAGGTTAGAGTAGAGAGATTAAATTAAATGACTCATCATGTAATTAAAAGATGATGAGTAAAATCATGCTAAAATATCCAGATTTTCCTTACTATTAATAGCATTCTGCAATCTAACCCACTTCATATATATTTAGTAGTCAGCTGTTATTACTATTATTTGCTGTTGCTGCTATAATTAACAGTTGTCACTATTATTTGCTATTACTATTATTATTAGCTGTTAGCTGTTAGTTACTATCATTATAAGTTATTACTATTATAGTTGGTAGTCAGCTATTGTTGCCATTATTTGCCATTACTGTTATTATTAGTTATTGACTGTTAGTCACTATCATTATAGGCTGTTACTATTATAGTTAGTAGTTAGCTATTATTGCTATTATTTGCTATTACTGTCATTATTAGCTGTTAGCTATTAACTACTACCATTATGAGCTATTACTATTATAGTTAGTAGTTAGCTATTATTGCCATTATTTATTATTGCTATTATTATTAGCTATTAACTGTTAGCTACTACCATTATGAGCTATTACTATCATAATTGATAGTTAGCTATTATTATTATTATTTACTGTTGCTGCTATCATTCCTAATTGACCTTCACTATTGCTGTCATTACTGCTATTATTCACTATTACTTAAGTATAATGTTCAATGATTAAATTATCTCTTTCTTAAAGTCAAGAAGTGTACTAACATTAAGAGATGTCAAATACTCAAGAAGTAGTGCAACATTAAGAACACCCACTGGAAGAACTCAGACTTAATAGATTTAAGCATTCAGAATAGATTTATCTTTATTATTCTAATAATATGTGATTGAGAATACTATTTTTTTATTTATATTACTAAGAGCTATTCTGCAGATCAATATAACTTTATAATTTATAGTAATATAATCTTTTATATCATCAAAATTTTCCTTTAATATCATCTCATACATCTATTTCAGCTTTCTGCTAGAAGGCAGCTCTTTTAGTAGTTCTTATTTACTATTTAGAACTCTGCTTGAACTAGATGCCTCCAGTACTGGTGCTGATGCTACTTGACTTTAACATACTGATATTATTATTACTATTAGAGTTATATTATAGGTTCTGATGGTTGCTAATAATAGAGTTATAGCCACTGACATTTTCTCTATATTCAGAAATACTCTCCATGTGGCTGCCATAATCTAGAAGACAGAAGATTCTCATTGAGTAAAATAGATTATTACTTCTGTGCCACTTAACTCTGACATATCAGCATTGTTATTACTATTAGAGTTATATTATAGGTCCTGATAGTTACTAATAGTAGAGTTATAACTACTAATATTCTCTCTGTATTTAGAAATACTCTCCATGTAAATACTATAATATAAAGTCTGAGAAAGTAGGTTTCTTATATTACTTCTTAATCTTCTGAATCTTAGCAGCACTATGAAAGCTACCACATTTTACATGTTAATACTATTATTAGCTGTTACTTCTATTATTAATCATTATCTCAATCATTCACTATTAGGGCCACTCTATTTACTCTATTAATTAATTGGATGAATCCAAAGAGTAATACTTCTATAACTTACTTATTAAATTATCATCCTTCTATGCCTATCTTTCTCAGCCTCTTTTCCCATATATCTGCCTGCTTTCTTGCCAAACTCATAAAGTTAGGATGATAGATAGTATTATATTGGTCCTAATTAATATAATGATTGATGAAGTACACTGACTGTTGACTCTACTTCAATGAGAAAAACTTTGAAATTACATGAGCACTTTAAACCACATGTTCTAAAGAGTAGAACCATTAGTTGGTTAGATACTATCTTTAATTTGTCTGACTTGAAGTAGACTCCTCAATCTCAAGTATATCAGTAATCTCATGTGAAAGTCCAGTTGATTCTCTATGAAGCTGAAAAACATTAATGAAGATATCTATATATATAATACTTTATAAAGAATTCTCATTATAGACCTTTTGTGTATAATCTTTAACTGTAAGAATAACCTTAAGATGTCTAACTCTCTATCTATTTATAAGAGACTATTAATCTATCTCCTTCTTCTGAATCTAGATATAATTCTTATGTTAGCTCTCTCCTCTCTCTCACTTAAGATTACATTTAATTAGCTTTTATTTCCATCTATCTTCTTTTACTAGCTCACATTCATTAATTTACCAACAGAATATTGATCTGTAAAGCTGCATGACATACTCATTCACCCATAAAGAATCTAACTCTAGATGATTAATTATAGTTCTAGAGCTCTCTATACTATCATGTTTCTTTTGTATCTTCTGCATAAATACTATAAATACCTTCTAAAGACCATCTAACTGCAGTTGCTGATATAGACTCCTAAAGTGTATTTTATCCTGTGAAAGGCCTCCTCTCTTTACTTTCTTGTACTTATAGGCTATCAGATTAAGAGCTATACTGAGCTTGCTAACCTTGGCATTGATGGAAGTGTCAAGTTTGCTTGGAGAATTAACTGTTTGCATGTAAGCCTTGATGCTATGCTAAAGAGTTTAGTAGTTAACTTAATATATAATATATTTAATAATCTGAACCTCAAACTCATTATACTCATTATACTTATTTATTTAATTAAATGATTTCTTCACTAAATATTTATAAGTATTCTCTGAGCTGCTTATATCCACACTATTAGTAATTCCCATCAATTAAATAAAATCAACATAGTGTTGAATAATATGGAACTTTGGGAAGTTAAAATGGCTATCCTTTTGATATTTACTGAAGACATACTTTAACTTGTTAATTTAATATAGTGTAGTTTTCATGTACTTCAGAGTTTCATCATTATGAGATTAGTAGTCAGCAAGCATTCAGAAGTTCATAATTGCTTATAAGAAAAAAATTATAGCATCTACCTCTAAACCTTTAATTAAGAGTGTAATGACAGGGATTAGCTATTACATCAGGGCCTCCTGTTTGATTCTGATTCATTACTTAATCTCACTGAAGTTCTTTTAGAATATCTTTAGTCCAGTAAACCTAGGAACCAGCTTTAACTGCTCATTTAGTTGCTTTATACTATCTAAATCCTCTATTAATATAGTTATTATAGAATTAATCTGTCTTCTCTTATAAATAATATTCTTCAGGTGCTGTCTACATCAGGTCAGCAGATAGTCAAGTAACTCTTTAAGTAACTAATGTAGGAGATTAAGTATTATTGCTGTATGAATATTGGTGAATTTATAGCCCCAGGCAAAGTTAAATATAGAGTAAATACTTATATTAGTGTTGATTTCATCTCTTTCTAGTTGTTGAATGATATCTTTCATATATTCATGTATTTATAATAGCTATCTAGTTTGTAGATTCTTACATTCTTTGGGGGAGACCTAGCATATTATACAGTGTGAGTTACTCTTAACTCCTATAAGAATAATTTATTCTTTATAGTTAGCTATTAATCCAGCAATGATAGGAAAACACTTCTAGTAGCATTTATTGACATAAAGAATGATAGTACTATCAACTGAAAGTTTTTTAATGACTTGTGAAGCTATTAGCTTTATTTTCAATGCATTACTTAAGACTCTTTAGGATGACTCATGTTTAAAAATCTATTTCATAACTATATGATAGATAGTTGCTTTTGTACCCTAATCCTTCTTTATCTTAATAATGGGCAGAAACCCAATTAGAATCAAACTAGAGATATCTTATTTTTATTGCATATAACTGTTCAGATTCCTAATTGTCATATAAATTAACCAGATAGACAAATTACTGTGATATTAGATTAGAATTGTCTTATTAATAGTAATAAGTAATGACATAATTGTAGCCTCATCCTCAAGTTTCTCCTGGGTGTTCCACCACCAATCCACAGTGTGTATCTCAGTGTATACTTGATGATTCTTTTGATTAAATACTCATACAAGCATATAGATAAGATGTTCCTTAAAAGCTTCATATCTGAATAGAAAGGAGATAACAGGTAGAACATTCTAATAGTAGAATCAGTATTTATTGGTAGAACTATCATTAATTGTGCTATCTACTATTATAATCTTTACTCTTTAATTTCTCATTGATATTTCCTACTTAATAGTATCAAGCTTGTGTTGCCATTCATCTGCACTATTAAAACTCAACTAGTTGCTCTAAGTTTTCAATGCAGGGATTTTGAATCAGGCAGTTACATCTCTCTTTATCATCTAGTTGTTGTTGAAGTACATTGCCAAGCTAAAGTCTTATTTATTTTTAAAAAGATAGAAGATATTATTCTGTATCTATCTATTTAGAGGTGAAGATAGATCTAGTGCTATTACCAGTAGTGTTTCAGCTAAGTATTCTGACTCTTACTTATAGATAACTATCTATATTATAGTTGCACTGAGACAGCTCTTCTGTACTGAGAATGATAGTATAATAACTATAAATTCAGATAATCATAGCTCTACCTGTATGTTTAAGAGCTCTACTAGGAACTTAAAATCTATTAATATGACTGTATTATTATCTCCATTAATTTATGATACATCATCAGAAGAGTTAGAGTCAACTGGCAATTAACATTAGTTACTACCTGGCATTAAATAATAGTTTAAACTTATCTTACATATGAACAGTTCTATCATCTTCCTGTGTCTCTCCTCTCTGAATGCTATTTATAATAGATTTCAAGTTGATCTGAATGTGTTTTCTGTGACAATAAGACTCATATTGATCAAGTTCACTTAAATTTAATATTATAAATCTGCAATTATTATAAGAGTATAGGTGTCTGTCAGCAGTTTATTTTTTATGTGTCATATTTGTGATCTGAAGTAATCTCTATGTATATAGAAAAATTAACATGAAATAGCTGATGAAACTCCAAATCATAATATCCAGTAGATGATAACTAATAACCTCTACTAGTATGAATATTGTAAATTATATGGTGCTAACTAACTGCCAAATTTGTGACTGTGAATGTTGGACTGCTAAATTTATGAGTCATATAATACTAACTAACTATTAAATTTATGACTGTAAATGTTAGACAGCTAAATTTGTAAGTCATGTAGTGCCAACCAACTACTAAATTTGCAACCATAAATGTTAAACTACTAATTTTGTAAGTCATGTAGTGCCAATCAACTGTGAATGTTAGACTACCAAATTTGTAAGTTACCAACCAACTGTGAAGGTTCTTAGACTACTAATATTATAAATCATGTTGGGCTGTGAATGTTGGCCAGAATAGAGTACTACAGAAGTATATAACTTAGGGTAGAATATTCAAAAGACAATTTAAAGGCAAGATGACTGTTGTTATTACTTTATAGCTACTAAATATAAAATCTAACTCAAATTAATTTCTAATCCTATCTGCTGATATCATGCTAGAGTTATTATATCCTCTCTCTACTACTTCTCCCATGCTAATTAATCAGCTGACTCATATGATGCTTGCATAGTGATTTTATTAAACTTCAGCTGCAAGTTCTAATGGTAAAGAATCCCCACTTTAACCTTCATATCTTCACATACTATTTGATAGTGGTAGGTCTTATTGTTTTTCTAGCCTATTTGAGCAATCTAGCCTGTAGTCTGTTCTTCATTGATCTACAGCTATTTGAGGGTCAACAGAACCAGATGGCAGGCTCTGATAAATATGAATCTTTAGGTGAGAATTTTTGAAGTAATAATGACAATAAGTGGGGTTTTCCCATCACAATGATTATATAGTTCCTAATTGAAGTTAAATGCATTGATTAGATCTTATCTGTTTGAGGCTGTTACACACCCATATAGTGCTGTAATAAAATAACTAAGTCTCTCAAGATGCTAGAATCTAGTTAGCTCACACTGTTATATCATGTAAATTTATAAGGAGTAAGTAAATATACCTCTTCCAAAATGATAATAATAGTAGGTTCAGAGATAATTATCACTAATTTCTCAGTATGACTAGTATAGTCTTAAGACATTGCCAGATCAGTCAGCAGCTTTTCAATGAACTTCACCTTCACCCCCTTGACAAGATCTATAATAAAGGGGGAGTAAGGCATTGAAGACAAAAAAGTGTTCTTTTTTGATTGAGATTTCTATATATTTTTACCATTTTTATCTTTCTCTGCATTGAGTTTCTTATTAATGAAATGAAACCCAGGTCAACTATCATCAAAATCATTCTCATTCTCCTCATCTGAGTAATTCTCCTCATTTTTCTCATCTGAGTCATCTGAGTCATCTGAGTCTCCATTCTTATTGATATTCACATCTTTAGGGTCATTGTTGTTTTGGCATTCAACATTATTTTAGAATTTAACATTGTTTTGGAATTTGATGTTATTTTGGGATTTGACATTGTTTTAAAATTTAATGTTGTTTTGGGATTAGATAATGTTCATAGCTCCAGGGAAAATTACTAGCATATAAGTATGATGAGAATTTTTAAAGAATATAGATATATACAGAGTTGATTCTGAATCCTTTCTACCTCTTTATAATCATAAGTTATAAGCATTCATAAAGGCTGTCTTGATAGCTGCAATGACTTCAGCCTCTATCCCCTTTATAGCTTCTTTTTGAGCATTGATTAATTTAACTATAATATCACAGTCCTCATGTAGGGGGAGATCAATGATATTCTTACTAAACTATTTATAATTAGTATCTTGCTGGATCATGATGTATTCAAGAATTCATATAAATAAAAGGGTAAATCCTCTCAGTTGGGCCTTAGATGCTTCTGTCATATTATAAGTCTTCATGCAGTTGCCTAGTGCAGTAGAAATATCCTGGCTGAGCTTTTTAAACTCCTCCTGATAGGCTTAATACAGTATATCTGATTCTAATTAATAATTAGTTTCCAGAAGGCCCATTCAATGCTATAAGTTATAAGGGCCTTTCTTAAATGGAGTTCTGAACATCAATTAGACATTAGGATTAGTTAGTGGTGGTTTGACATCATTATGGAGTTTCTTCTTTATTTCATTCAGAATGAAATGAAAATTATGAATAGTTGTACTATTCTCACTCTTCTCTAGATGAGATTCATTATGAATTAGTAGTCCTCAGTTCCATACAGACATTAATGTTAGAGTTTGATGTATATAATCTATCATGTATGATATTATCAGCATCATACAGTTATTAAGCTTAGTATGAAGTACAAGGTCTTTAGAGATGAATGAAAGTAGATATGCCTTGACACTTGAATTATGCTTCTTAAATCTCTTAACTATAAAACTCTCAGAAGAGATAGAGGGCTGCATAAATAATCTCAATGATAACTCAGAGTTAATAACATTTATAAACTTATCAATCTATATAGATAGAAATAATGATAGAGCCATAATGAAAGAATAACCCCTTCTGATCCTTCACACCTTCAGCAGTGCCTTCTGATTGGTGTGTGACTCTTAAATTATAGTATAGAGGCACTGAAAGGGCTATTATGACTGTATTGAACATGATGTAGTAGGAGCTATGTCTTTTTAAAGGTATTTATAAACTATTTTAGAATTGGACTCTTAAGATTTCCTAACTGAATCATAATTTGATGTCAGTAAGAACCTAAGAATAATATAAGTAATTTACTCAGTAGTTTTCCCAAGCTTCATCTTATCATCTAGAATGCTCCCCTCCACTTTATTGTCCATCAATAGCATTTAAAATGCAGTAACAGCCTGGTAGCTGAAGGGTACCCTCTTTATATATAATATTTTAATTTTAGTCAAGAGATCTTTATAGTCTACTGCCTTATCCTCAAATATGAAGAAGTGGGCAAATAGACTCTCATTATGTTCAGTGAGTTAGTAGCATCTTATTGTATCTACTACTTGGGAAATTAGACTGGTGTTGTTGAGATTATATATATTATCTATTCAAACACTATTAACATTAGTTTCTAGCTGCTCATTAGGATCCAGAATCACAATGACCTCTGGGGTGGGAGTTTTTAATGTTGAACTGTCTGAGAATGTGAGCACCTTAAGAGATGACTTAACCTGCTGACTGAGCATTAAGAGGTCTATTATCATTTGACTGTCTTCTGTCTCATCAGCTGGATTGGCAGGAGATGTGGGCACCTTGGGAGATGACTTAACTGGTAGATTGTTTTTTGAGATTGAATTGTCTTTTAGAATTGAATTGTCTCTTGGGATTAGATTGTCTTTTGAAATTGAATCATCTTTTGGAATTGAATTGTCTATTAGAATTGAATTGTCTATTTGAATTGGATTATCTATTTCAGTGTTAAATAATATAGTAGGAACAGTATCATATCTTAAGGCTTCAGTATTATCATTATCATCATCAAAGCTGGCTGGATGTTTGTGCTTGTTAGATTTCTCCTGGATTTTGAACTGAATTGCTCACTACTGTGATAGTATATCTTGTTTGACTACTCTATCTGCAAAGAAGGCTGCCTTGTATTAGATGATTCATGAGGTTACTTGACTGATTCTGATGCCAACTAACTGTTCTGAATAGTATGAATCTATAAGAAAGACCTGCTGAGCCTCTAGGTTGAAATGGATGATACTATTACTCTTCAGCTCTTTCAGTTAGTCACTATAATCCTTCTTTATAAGATGATTGACTGAGTTCAATCCTCTAACTATATGAGATGCTAGATCTACTAATGTGCACACAGTGAGCTGATTATCTTCATTCATCAGAGAGTTAATAGTGTGGAACTCCACATGTTGAACCTAGTTATCAAGCATGTTTAGTGTTGATTTAGCAGCTCTGAAATCTGAAGCACAAGTAAAGGGTAGTAAAAACCCATGATTACTACTATAACTAGTCATTATTATTAATCTCTCTAATTGATATACTAATAGGGTTCACCATGTCAGTGATGAGAGCTTCTGATACTCAAAACTGGGCTCTTTAGGTTTAACTGATAAATAGATTGATGTGAATGTTTTGAGATTAGATGGTATTTTAAGATTAAATGGTATTTTAGAATTGAATGCTATTTTGAGATTAAATGCTGTTTTAAAATTGAATGATTACTAGTCTCTACTGTATTTCTAAGTCATTATATAGACTTATTTACTGAAGAGATTAATAATGATAATCTAGTAATCATCTATAATACATCTATTATTATTAAGGAGTTTCTCTGCCTATCTGGTAGGAATATCCATTACATCCAACAAGTCTTAACTGATACATTTATTAATGATGTAGATTCTAGATTGCCTTTCATAATCAGTATCCTGCTTAACTATATGATAGTTAGAGGGTACTGTAAGCTATTAATTGAATTTAGTCTTGAGCTGGTTCAGATTCTATACTGCACAGCTCATAACTTTACTGATTACTTCATTGAATAGGGTAATCATAATAGCCTAGATGTGAATGTCAGAATGAAAATATTATAAATAGAGGATGCAGTATAACTTACTGGCTGACTTAGAGCTTCTTTATCAAAGTTAACTCTAAAGTTGACAGGGTGATGATAAGAAGTTAGCAACAGATTAGAATTAGATGTAAAGATCAGAATGAAAATGTTATAAATAAAGAATACAGTATGACTTACTAGCTGAGCTTTTTTATTAAAGTTAGCTTTAAATCTCTAATGTTGATGATGAGGCAGTAGTAGTAAGTTAATAATAAATTAAGTTATTATAGTGTTGCAAGAAGTTAGTTGAAAAGCTTGTAAGCTTCTTAGATGAATGATTGAGTTAAGAGCTGAATTCTAAAGCTTAAATAGGTTTAACTCTATTTATAAGGTTAAATGAGGGTAGCCACATAACATGCTATAAGCCATCACTGAACCTTTATATTCTGATAATGTTAGTCTTACTATATGATTACTTGATCCTCTTCTTTTAATAATCTTAACCTCATAATATGATCACTTAATTCTCATTATTTTGATTTAAATGCTTTCATCAGAATCTTTTGTTTGTGTGCTTTCATCTGCACAATTTCATTTAGAATCTCAGATACTTTCATTAGAATACTTTCATTTAATATTTTCATTGAGATACTTTCATTCAATACTTTCATTAGGATGCTTTCATTTAATGCTTTTAATTGAGCAACCTTACTTTAACTATCTATTTAATATTAAAACATCATTTAATATCAAAATAACATTCAATACCAAAACAACTTAAACCATGTCAATCAATGAGGACTGTAAATACTGGCTAAATAATCATTGCCAATTGAATCCCTGCTTATAGTGATATGAGCCAGGAAAGAGAGATAATGTGCCTGGCACATACTATATAATATCAAAAAAAAGTGACACTAACTGCCAATTTCATATGAGAGGTATGTACAAATAAGGAGTAACCTATCATTTCAAATATGATCTGACCAAATATGGCTTCCTGCTGAATGATAAGACTGATAGAGGTATGCTCACTAATACTATATAATCCACTTTGATATAATATGTGTGCACTGGCTAATATTTAACAGCTATTAGATTGAAGTAGTGATGTGGAATTTATCTTGATAATAAACTCTTAGAGATATTTCCAATGTTATTCAGATGCTGATGCTATTTTCATTCTAATAAGTAATAATTACTTGCCAAGCTTAATTATAGTATTCATTTAATTAGATGATCTGACTGACATGATACAGAATGTATTAATCTACTGTAAAACTAAGAAGAGGTAGATTTCTTAACCTATTAGATGATAGAGTTTAAAAATTAATCTACCTATACTGGGTGCAGGTAGGCTATCTATTTTGTGGTCAAATTGAGTTAGTAGCTAGCTAATGTGGAGGAACATTACAAAATAATTATCATCTATCTGGAATGATGAAGCTGTGAGTCATGCTAGAACTTTACTGATGATATTAAGTTATAGAAGGCTAAAAATAAGGATGAGTATTATCTTCACTATTTCTAGAGAAATTTCTATCATTATAAATATAAATTACTGGGCTAGTCTGGTTGCTGATATCATTTCAGCAATGAGTAAATTCAGTAGATGATAGAGAAGACATGTAGGAATAGAAGTAGTAATACTAGTAGTACTAATTTTCTTAATAAATGAAATGAGTGGGATACTACTGGATCTGACCTTCAAGTTGTATCCTATTAGTACCTGTTGCCCTCTAAGTCTACTATTATTATCTATGATGACTATGACATATATGTACAAGTAGTGAATGATGAAAATGAGCTTAGAGATCTTATTAGCAATGAGATGATGGATAATGTGAATATTTAAGCAATTTAGAACAATAAGAATCTGATATATGAGTAGAGGATGAAATGAATTATAGATGTAATAGCTAACTACATAAGATGTAAGAATAGACTTTAGAGGCATTAGGCACAGTGTGTAATAGATGATGAGTATTGAATGCTTCAGATAACTACTTATCTTAATAATATTAAAATTAATTGAGAATGTTTAATATCAAAATAATATATAATATCAAAATAACATATAATATTAAAATAGAGTAAATTACACACATCAGCCTAAATAATAATGAATCTTTACTTTAGGTGTGTTTTTCAATGTACTAACAGCTAATGATGATAGTAGCAGGTAATAATAGTACTAACAGCTGATGACTTTAACTCCCTCTGTGACCTCCTCTTTAATATCCATCTTTTTACCCATAATGGCATCTCAGCTGATTTTAATTCAATCAGATTATAGAAATCAGGCATATTGCCTCATCTGATTAACTTATAGAGATTATATGAATTTCTTATCTCATTAATTGACTGATGACTTGTAATGCTGGTAGGATTATCATTACATATATATATATATATTTGTATCTGACCTGCCATTTAGTCATACACATGAATAAACCATAATTAATGACTTCAGAACAGCTAGATGTCTAAATCAGCCAAAGAGACATCATCTACTAATTATAAAATATATGTATAATATCTAGTTTGCCATACAATATGATTATAAAACCTTGACAGATTGTAAGTTGAGGGGTCCATGCAGGGCATAATTTAATTGATTATATTAGCCCAGATGGGCTAGTTATTAGTACTATATGATATTGAATATTAGCAGACCAACATTAGTAAATATTAGTGCTATGTGATATTAAATATTAGTAGACTAACATTGATGGTTGTTACTACCATATGATATTCAATATTAATGATACAATATTTATGGTTACTTGTTAATGGTTGCTGGCAGTTCATAGAATAATTAATATTAGTAGTTGAATGTTGATGTAGGTTATGTCAAGCCTGTGATAACTTGATGAGAAATATAAGGAAAATACTTGTATTTTAATGTTCTTTTACTCATTACTTTTCAGTCATATAGTATGCTTTGATTTCTCTGCCCCAACCTCCTCTTTTCATTCTATCCTCAATGACCTATATATTCTACCTTTTTACTATATATATATCTTATATATCTATACTATTAATATGTTTATCTCTTCTCCTACTGAGTGTCTTCTACTATCTTCTAGGCTCTATCTAGACTTCAGTCCTTCTGTTTTCTTACTATCTTTAGTAGTTGTTTGGGATCCTTTTAACATTTCTTATTATAATGCCCTTAATGACATTCTGGGTCCTAGGCTTCCTAATGATTTTATAGAGACCCTATAATCTGAGTGGGTAGATGAGGCTACTTGATTGACTGTACTAGTATTACCTATCTTCATTCTATTTGCTTGTAAGTGAGTGCTGTCAGTACTTTTTGTTGCTGTATCAGTATTGCTGGTATGATCTATCTCTATAGCTCTATTAGCTATACTGATACTACCAGTATGGTCTGTTTCTTTCTTGCCTGATATATCTACTTGATTGAGGGCTGAATATGAGGCCTATGATTGCTGAATGTATGAGATAAACTATTATTTTAACTATCTTATATATTATCTTTATTAGTTCTGATGTTCTCTGTGTGTCTGTATGCTATATATCTTCTCTGTGAATTCCTCTTCTTGTTAGCTGCTCTGATTAAACCTAGACACACTGAACACTAAGTATATTGAGAACTAATAGTATATTACTTGTGGCAGCTGTTGCAGGTATGATGTAAAATGAATGCCTAATTAGATGAAGGCATAGAGCTTAAAGGAGTCTTAAGTGTAGAGTCTGAAAGAAAAGAAGATACTAACTCTACTATAAAGAGAGTAGAGGATGAAAAACCTCAGAGAGGCATGAGTATCTTCCTGCTGAAATAAAAGAATGATACTAGAACTAGATTCATATAAAGTAATATCTAATAAAAAGGATAATTATTATTAATACTTTATTAGATGGTCAATGTGTCCATACAGTTATATATTTAATTTGAAATTTAAAAGCTTTTGTAAAGTACTATATTCCTTCCCTTTTAATTTGAGTACTTTTATGAAGTGTCATGTCCTCTCTCTTTCAATTTGAGCTTTCATAAAGTGCTGTGTCTCTCCCCTTTTGATTTAAGTGCTTTAATAAAATACTATGTCTCTCCCCTTTCAATTTAAGTGCTTTTATGAACTGCTATATCCTCCCTCTTTTAACTTGAGCTTTTATAAAGTACTGTGTCCCTCTCATTTCCATTTAGGTACTTTTACAAAGTGTTATGTTCCTCCCCTTTTGATTCAAAAGCTTTTGCAAAGCTTCATATATAAAAAAGATAAAAAGTTCTAAATATCTAGCTCTTTTCTATCTTTTTCCTATCTTTTTTTTCTCTTTCCTTAGATATCTTTTTTCCTACTAAAGATCATCAATATTCTCCTCCCTATATTATACTGACTATAACTATATTGAAATAAACTCTCAAACTACCTCCCTTTCTCTCTGAAAAGAAAATTCTGTTACCTCCCTCCTCTAATATCACATTCAATACAAAAGATGTATGTATAAAACTTTGACACCATAAAATAGAGAAGTAGTAAGACTAATATAATATATAGATTAGTATATGGATTACTCACTAACCAGCATTAAATACTGTCTGTTGCTGGCTAGGAGCTGACACACTTCTATCATAACCCTTATCCTGACACCCAGGCACTACTAGCCTGGCCTGAAAGAAATGTGATGTACATATGGAATGTGATTGAACCTACTAACTTTATCCATTCTGAATACTTCTATATGAATGTACTATTAGTTCAATCTTATAGATAATAATCTGATATATGATAAATTGATTTCCCTTATTATGCCTACTAAGTATGCTATTGATCATTTCCTGTCTGTGTTTAAATCCCTAGTCATTTTAGGGGGTGTTGTGAAAACTGCCTATGAAATAATTACTACTAATACACTATATGAGATATATACTAAAATAATATATTTTAGACTTCCCCTCTAGGTTCTTTTCTGCCTCTCACCCCTTATGTCAGTGATCAGCCTGAGTCTATACCTAATAACCCCATCATTATTGATTGAGTGGAGGGTTAGATGATCTCCTCCCTTAAAGGGTAGGTTTAGAGGCTTTAAAATCTGAATGAATCTTACTTTATTTCTTTTAATTAATTTAATTGACTTTATTTTTAGATGCTTGATTTCAAGAGGTAGATCTAACTTTCTATCTGAGCTTTTTACTGTCTCTTTTCCTTCTACTTTATATGTATAGCTAGGTTGATTTTGGGTGCTAGTTTTTCATTTTTTTAAAGAGTAAGATTGGCCAGTAATCTTAGAATGTTACTTCTTTATTATTTTAGCTTTTTTTTTGCCTGTCTTTATGTCTTTATCCTTTATTTCTCTATTTAATTTATGTGACTGTGTTATTTACTACCCTCTGTATTAATATTAGTGGAGGTATCTCCATCAATACTTATATCAATTATATCAATATTAGCTGGTGTGTCTCTACCACTGTCTCCATCAATGTTGGTAGAGATGTCCTCTTGGCCACTTATATTAGCTGTATTAATATTAGTTAGTGTGTTCCTGCCACTGTCCCTATTAATATTAGTGGAGGTGTCCCCTTGGCTACTTATATTAGCTGTGCTAATATTAGCTGGTGTGTTCCTACTACTATCCCTATTAATATTAGTAGAGGTATCCCTATCATCACTACTTGTATTAAGTTGTGTTAATATTAGATGGTGTGTTCCTACTCCTATCTATATTAATATTAGCAGCTTAGATGTCTATATTACTATTTATATTAGCTATGCTAATATTAGCTCTATTATAATCTATTTCTTTAATATTACCTACTACTCTATTTTATGCTATTAGATGTGTACATCTCTTTCCTGCTTCATTTGAGAGATTGATGCTTATCTTCTTGTTTGTATGTGAGCAAATTTTAGCATCTTTTTTTGACTACCTAGATTAGACCAATTAGTAATGGGCCATGTCTAAGTATTCAAGCCTTTTTATTAGTAGTAGAATAGATATGCTAAAATTTACTAGTATATGAATGAGAAGATAGTCTGCTGTACTATCACTATCTGATGCTATAACTCTTATACTAACTCTCAACCTCTACTCCTACCTACAGTGGTTTTCTCTGTTAGTGATGTTCAGAATGAATAAATGTGAATGTGAATGCAATAAATAAATGAATATATAAATAGATGATCAATTAATAGCTAGGCTGCTACTAATATGAATTGCTTGGGAAGGGGATGACTCATATACAGCTATGGAGCCCAGCCAGTACTAATGTGAGATTAATTATAAAGGAAGAAATTAATTATAGGTAAACTTCAGCTATCAGCACTGATGGTACAGAACTGTGGGATCTAATAGATTAAGATGAATTATGATTGACACTATTCTTATTATTTTTCAGAAGAAAATATTACTTTAGGAAAAAATTGCACTGATTATGTCTATCTTTAGTGATTCTCCCCTTTCTATCATATTCCTGCTTCAGATGGCTGTATACTAACTGTTTTTATTATAATAATACTAATTTTGATTGATATGTCTTATTTTAATAAAATACCTACTATGTGCTGACTTGACTCTCATCAGTTAGTTACTAATAGTTATTCTCTTACTTCTATTCTACTACTTAAAAATTACCTTGCTCCATTCTTTTCTTACCTCTAATTATATTGGATTCTACCTCACTGTCTGCTGAATTAGTGCACTTCTTATCCCTGAAGTCTTTTTTTTTTCTTTAAAGCTTTTAAAATCAACATTAAAAAAAGCTGTGAAGGTGAGGATTAGTTGACATACAGCTTGAGATGAGTTCTGTAAGTTAGTAGTTAGGAGTAGATTAGTCTGAATAGTATATAATTTTGATATTCAAATTTAAAGCCTATACTGATAAGATAGTTTGAAATTAAGCCTGTAGCACAGCCTGGCAGAAATGGATCAAAGTGTAGGTAGGAGCCTATTATTAATAATTACTATGATAATAAGAATATGAGTAAGGATGATAGTTTAAAAGAAGTTGATAGTAATATGAATATAGAAGATGAGTCTTACCTTCTCCCAAATAAGTAAAGATTAATTGAGCTAGGCCTGATGAGTTATTTTCTTTATCATGTTGTGTCTATCAATATTAATGTTGTTATGAGATGATTTCACCTATTAGTATTAATATGAGTCTACTTACATTTTATAGTGTTAGTACTAAAACTAACTGATTATTTGAGTTAGAACTCTATACTACTATAAAGATTATCTCTTTCAACTAGGAGTTTTTTCTTGAGTTCTCATAATGATTGAATTTTCTTGAGCTCTACTAGCAGCTATTAAACTCTTCTTATCACATCTGATGTAATTGAAGATAATATGACTGAGAAGGGTGAAGAGTGTCTTGCATGAGCTGAATCAAAGTGAAGATCAGATAGAAGTAAAATACAAGATAATAATTATATCCTTTTTGATGATATTAGGGTCTTATGTGCTGAAAGGCTGTATTCTAACTATGAAATTCCACTATCATAGTGGATATCTTAGTTAGAAGAAAAGAAGCTCTTGATGTTGGAATTAATAAAGAAGATATAAAAAATATGGTATGAGGAGTTAATTAAGTAGTAGAATTAAATGGGAGATATAATTGATTCTAAAAATTAGCTAATAAAGTAATCTAACTATTAGAAGGCATGAATGATAGTTCCTCTAAACATATTACTTACATGCTAATACTCTAATACTAATATAATACTAGTAGATTTTTGAATACATTGCTTCAGTTTGACATCATCATACAATGATGGTCAAAGCATACATTAATAGTATATTTAATGGTAGATACTTAAAGGAAGTAAATCTACAGAAGAAGATATAGATGGAGCTTCTAAAGAACTATTTTTATCTATGCTCAGATGATGTTTGTGATGAAAATAGGGTAAGCTCTGTTTTTCATTATTCTTAATCTCTATTAACTGACTTCATAGAACTTAAAATGTGGTATATAATGGCTTTTCAATAATATTCTTCAGATGTTTATGAAGCTTTTCTATGGTCAAGGCCAGCATGGCTTAGTAAGTAACTTACTTATATGAAAGTTCTTTAAGTATTCTAAATAGAAGTCTGCTGCCATCCTTCCTATCTTTATCATAATCAATTTGGTGTACTTTGTGATTAGGAATTTTAAATAAATAATTGGTCAGTCTGGAAATACAGGATCAAAATTTAATGGAGCTTTAGCCTTTTGTAAGAATTAAACTTTATGATTACATGGAATTAAATCTTTATTACTAACATTTGCAATTAGGAAAATTCAAGAATTTAATAGCCATGTGGGAGGAAATGTATGAGGAGTGAAGAGATATACTAAGATATATTATTTAAAAATGAGTTTGAAATCTTTCTGAATTCCAGAAGGGTGATGGGGAAACTACAGTGAATGAGATTATTACTAATCTGAATGCTGATATAATAGAAAATTTTGATTTATCTGAGCTAATGAATAAGGAATAGAAAGATGCAGAATGATTAATATATTTTTATAGATTTTCTATACTCTCTCTTATTTGCTTGGAATCTAACTCTACTTCTGAAATAATAGTGTATTGATTCTTTTGCAGACTAGCTGTCTACAGCTTGAAGTTTATCTCTATAGTTATTAATACTCTGCTGATAACCTCATTAGTGCCCATAATGAAAGAAGTGTAGATTGTCATGATTTTTTAATGTTTGATCATCTTTATTGTATGGAACTATCTCTTACTGTAGTATATACTTATTACTGAGAGATCTCTTTATCTAATATTTCTCTTAGTAAGGTTATAATGTTATTTATTAATGACTTCTTTATAACTCTTATTTATACTTAATGCCTGCATTCTTAATTTCCTTACTCCTCCTTTTATTCCTCTCTTTCATCATTGTAACTACTTATTTTAAACAACATCTAGCACTATTCATTCAATGATTATTAATCTATCTTGATTTTATTTTTTACTGTTTATAGATTCTGTACATTATAGATGAATAGTACTTTTACTAAATTGAGTAATAATAATAATTAATGTGATCAATATGTGATAGATGATAGTATCAGTAAAGATAATATTATTAATAATAGAGTATAGAGTATTGCTGATGCTATTGCCAACATTGATGTGAATAAGAGTAGGAACATACTGGCTAACATTAGTGTGGCTGATGTGAGTGGTAATAGGGATACCTCTAATAATATTAATGTGGATGGGGATAGAGACATACTAGCTAATATTAGTGCAACTAATGTAAGTGGTGATGGGGACACCTTCAACAACATTAATATGAATGGAGGTGAGGACACACTGGCTAATATTAATACAATTAATATAAGTAGTGATGAGGATACACTGGCCAACATTGATGCAACCAATGCAAGTAGTGATGAGGACACACTGGCTAATATTAATGTAATTAATGTAAGTGGCAATGAGGATACCTCTGACAACATTGATGTAGATGAGGGTAGGGACACACTAGCTAATATTAGTATGACTAATGCAAGTGGTGATAGAGACATCTCTAATAATGTTAATGTAGATGGGAGTAAGAACACACCTACTAATATTAGTATAGCTAATATTGAGTGATGAAAGAGATATCTCCATCAAAATTGATGTGGATGGTAGCAGGAACACACTGTGTAATATTAGTATATCTAATGTAAGTAGTAATGAAGATACCTCTATGAATTTTAGCACAGTTAATACTATTAGTAGTAGTAATACCTCTACTAATATTAATATGATTAGGAATATTTACATTATTAATACTATTAGTGTGATTATTGCATTATAAGCATATATGAGAGACTAACTGCATGCAGTGGCTCCTGCACACTCTGAATGAGACTATATGATAAATTGCTGTGCCTGCCAAAACTGCATGAGTGTGCTTGTGCTGCCATGTGCCCCACATGTAGCAAAAAGATTTTGCTGATGTAATTCCCAATGAGGAGGCTATAAATATCAATAAAGTGGCCTTAAGAAGTAGAATCAATCTACTCTAAAGAATCCTCTTTCTTAATAAGAATAGGATAAATATAAGGATAAGAATCTTTACTATAATTATAGTAAGTTAGGCCACTATACTTCTAATTATTAATCTAAGAAAAAGAATCCTAAGGATGTTATTAAGATCTCAGCAATTAATACACTAGATAATCTTTAGAAATAACTATACTCAGGCCTTTCATTCAGAATGGAAATCATAGACCCCCTTAATCAATCTGACCTCTTAGAATCTTTAAGAAAGTTAAAAGATCATTAATTACATATAATCATTCAACTTGATACTCTTACTAGAATACTTCCAATTAGGTGCCTATTCAATTCTGATTTAGAAGTAGACTGTATTTCAGTTAATTTTATAGAGTTATATAGTTGGAAAGTATTAAAATCTATTACTCATAGTATAGTATAATTTGCTAATGAAACTTATTTCTATCACTATAACCTTATTAATACAACCTATTAAATAACTGATTCAGAGGATTTTTCATAAGAAGAAAACCTGTCTTTTGAAGTTATCAATATAGTATATAAGGATATTATTTTGAGCATGCCTTGAACACTTACTAATAACTCATTAGTTGACTGGGTTACTTAAATGTGGTGTTTCTAACTTGCTGATATATAGATTTCTATTAAAAATCTCTCTGAGTTTATAGTATTAGTTAAAGATGAATCATACATCTATTATATATCCAGCAATGTTTTAGTAGATACAAATAATCCTAAAGACAGTTAGATATGATTAATTCCTAACATCAATTCTCTGAATATAGTAGACCCTTAAATCATCAAGATTTTTCAAGATTTCCAAGATGTTTTCTCTGAAGAAGAAGCTTTAAAGCTAGCTAATATTAGATGAATTACTCATGAAATTAACCTACATAACAGTAAGTTACTACTATATAGTCTGCTTTATAATCTATCAGTAATTAAGCTAGAAACACTTTAGAAATATCTTGAGGACATATAATTATAGAATTGGATTTGATCCTCTCAAAGCCCTGCAGGGGCTCCCATCCTATTTATATCTAAGAAGGATGATAGATTACATCTATGCATAGACTATAGAGGTCTAAATAAGGTAATAATTAAAGATCATACCCCTTTACCTTTAATTAATGAGATGATGGATTAATTATCCAGGAAAAAGTATTTTTTAAAGTTTGATTTGCAAGATACCTATTATCAAATTCAGATAAAGAAGGGTGATAAATGGAAGACTACTTTTCAAATAAAATATAACAACTTTAAATATCTAGTTCTCTATCATACTCTCATACTGATGATATATTATTCTGCCAGCCAGACATCCTACAACTACCTTATCAAACTTCATCATATATATCATTATATATCTCATCATAGAGTTCTGCCCAGGCCTGGCTGGAGCACAGCATTATAGATAGATCTAGTAGCTCTGAGGAACTTCATATAGATAGCTACTAACCTTCCAGACTTGCTGGAGATCAGCAATTTATTTACTAATCTACCTAATGTTTGAAAATCCTCTCACCTATTTACCTATATATTCTCCTCTTTATGATATCAAGATATCTACCTTCTTTAGTCTAGCAAAGCTCTTATTGATGAACTCTACCTCTCTGAGCTCTGAATAGTCTAATCTACTTATTAGCTCTCTATCCCTTCTGAGCATCAACTAATACAGCACTGTCTCTATTTTTAATATAGTAATATTATCACTTAGATATTAGAGTGTGCTTACAATTTGAATTGCTCTTCAGTCTATCTCAGATCAGTATTTATTAATATATCAAACTCTTTAAATCAATAGACCATGAATACTCATACTAAATCTAATGTCCCTTCTGATAATATATCTATCTCATTAGGAGATCATCAAACTTCTTCAACCAACACACCACTGAATCAGAATCAAGAAGGTCTATTCTTAACTAGACCTTGTGAAATCAAAACTGGAGATTCTAAGCCTTATTATGAAAATAATATTATAAAATATTAAATCTTTACCTGTTTTCTTGAATGAAAATATGAACTTACTCCTGACCATTTCAAACAAGATAGGCCTTGTATCCTATATGCTATTACTCATCTATATGACACTATTAAGACTATTTGGAGCATCAAGGAAAATAAACTTTGCAATATAGATACTATGTACACTTGGAAATAGTTCAAAGAATTCCTCATGAATTAAATTGAAGATTACTGAAATTAAGACTATATAGCTGCTACTTAATTTCATAGCCTTATCCAACAAGAGAGTCAAACTGTTCATGCTTTTAAAGCCACCTTTAATGAATACTGGAATGAGCTTGAACTTGATCTCAAAACCTTATAAATGTAGTTTTTCTATGCTAAGTTGCATCCTTCTATTTAAAATACAATTAATAACTATCAAGAGATTCCTATAGATTGAACTCAACTAGTTAACCTTACTTCTTATCTTCAAACCCAACTTAAGAAGACTAGAACCTCTAAACAACCTACTAGTAAGCAGCCTGATTCTAATAAAAATCAGAATACTAATTTCTAATGAGAAGGCTGTAAATGTTAATGAAGTAGCTCTAAAAAGTAGAATTAATTTGCTCTGAAGAATCTTCTTTCTCAATAAGAATAAGATAAATGTAAGAATAAGAATCTTTATTATAATTATAGCAAGTCAGGCTACTATGCTTCTAATTATTAATCTAAGAAAAAGGATCCTAAGGATGTTATTAAGGTCTCAGCAATTAATATACTAGATAATCCCTAGAAATAACTACACTTAGACCCCTCATCTAGAATGGAAATCATAGACCCCCTTGACTAACCTGACCCCTTAGAATCTTTAAGAAAGTTAAAAGATTATTAATTATATATAACCATTCAACTTGATACTCCTACGGTCAAGTCAGCTCCAGGCTGACTCTGAACTAGCATAAAAATCACAATCTTGCTCCTGTAGTCTCCAGACTTTAAGCAATCTACATGTAGGCCTCACACCCCTCTGGTATTACATGGGATGTTGACTGTCCCCATATTGCCTCAGAATAATCTTGTGCATGAAGGAAGAACCCTAATGCATCTCATACATACCTTATTGTGCATCCTTCCTCAGTATTAATGTGTGCATGAAGGGAGAACCCTAATACATCTCATGTATACCTTATTACACATTCTTCCTCAGTATTAGTATGGGTCAGAAGGCAAGGCTCCAATAGATTATATATATATATGTAATTGATTATGTATGTAATTACTATTACTACATTGTGTAAATACATCATTATTAATTAATTACTCTGCCTGCTTTACACATCTAGATTTCACACAACCTCACATCTTCATCTATTAGCATGCCTCACACATTATGACAAGCTAACTACCTTCACAGTCATTCATGCTATCACTCTGATTGCAAGTTCATAGCAATGAATCTAAGTAAGCTGACCCTACTATTCTTTACTCTTACTACTATCATTTATTATTACTATCATTATTAACTATTATCTTCATCATTTATTCTCACTATCATTATTAGCTATCTACCATCATTCACTATTATTGCTCATCAACCTTATTAGAGCCATCCACACTGTAAAACACAGATATAATAGAATACAATATCTAGTAATATCTTATAAAATGTGGACATACTCCATCCACCAGCAGGGTTACCTACTTAATAGCTTGAATAGAGAGTAGATCATCTGGACATCTGGTTTTCCTTTTATAGCCTTCTTCCTTAAGGCCCTGAATGGGTTATAAGGCAAGATTACTTTAATCAGTATACTTCTATATTTCATTAGAGATATGAAAGTATATCAATCAAAAGAACCTCACCTCTGAATCTATTCTGAGCTAACTCTATTTCTAGGTACAAGCTACAGCATATTAAGCTGGGAAACCATGTAGGGGCTAACCATCCAAAAGAGGATTAAAATCAATGATAATGATAGTTATTATTGATTATCTATTACTATCATTATGTGCCATTACTATCATCATTGGCAGTTATTGCTATTATTTGCTGTTACTGTCATTATTAGTAGTCTCACAGGCACAAGCACACACTACATGTTACTTTGGAAGATATCAGGAAGCCTGAACAGCATGCTATAAAGTGAGAGTAAGAAAAAGGGCTGCCCAGACAGCATGTCATAAAGTAAGAACAAGAAAAAGATAGCATACCATAAAGTAAGAGCAAGAAAAAGGGCTGCCCAGACAGCATGCTACAAAGTAAGAGCAAGAAAAAAATAGCATGCCATGAAGTAAGGGTAAGAAAAAGGGCCACCCAGATAGCATGCCACAAAGTAAGGGCAAGAAAAAGAGCCATCTAGATAGCATGCTATAAAGTAAGAGTAAGAAAAAGAGCCATTGAAAAGGAGTAGAAAGAGTTACAGAAAGAAATAGAGCCTACTTTTTAATGATGATGACTGTCATTATTAATCATCTACTACTATCATTATATGTTATTACTATTATTATTAGTAGTTATTACCATTATTTGCTATTACTATCATCATTAGTCATCTCATGAATGCAGGCACACATCTCATATTACATTGAATCATCTTTATTATTCACCACTATTATTATATGCTATTACTGTCATTATTAATCATCTTATAGGCACAGGCACACACTGTACATTGCATTGAATCATCTTTATTATTCATCACTATCATTATATATCATTGCTGTCATTATTGGTAGTTATTGCTATTATTTACCATTACTATTATCATTGATTGTCTCATAGGTGCAGGCATGCACTGCACATTACTTTGAATCATCTTTATTATTATCTATTAGAGTAAGGCATAAAATCCCAAGCAGCAAGATACCTAATCATCACCTAAAAAGCTAATAACCTCAATCTTACACCTACTATAATTTAGTGTAAAGATAACTTTAACATCAGAATCCTCTTTTTCAGTAGATAAGTTACTAGCCCCTCAGCTCTTTTTGTATTTTAAAGTTTAAGTTACAGATGAAGTAGTATCACTTCTTTCACACTTAACTACCTGTACATGCTCCTACTTAACTGTTACCTCACACTAGTTATAAATTATATACTAAGGTTTTTTTGAACAACCTAGTACCTATAGCTAACAGCAAACTTTTCACTCAGGAATATTTACTGTTACTGTCATCATTAACCATTAGTTACTACCACTATATGCTATTACTATTATAGTTTGTAGTCAGCCATTATTACCATTATTTGTCATTGCTGTCATTATTGGCTATTAGCCATTATTACCTTTATTTGCCCTTGCTGCCATATATCAAATAAAGATATAGAAGCCAAGCTAACATAATTCTATGATTCTATGAATGAATTAACAATCTAACATTAACACTAATGATGTGGAGAGATAGCAGTCTAAAATTCAAAAGAGGAAATAAATCAGCAGTAAATAAGAATGAAATAAAATCCACATAGGAGGCAAGTAACATACAGACACATAAAGAACATTAGGATTAATAAAGATGATTAAAGAGACTATTAAAATAACAGTTAACCTCATACAACTAGTGATCATAGGCCTCAAACTCAGAGATCAATTAAGTAGATGTAGCAGGTAAAATAAAGATAGACTGTACTAGCACAACTAATAGAGCTACCTCATGCACCCACCCAAATAGGATTCCAAACAACCACTAAAGGTAGCAAGAAAACAGAAGGACTGAAGGCCAGGCAGGGCCTAAAAGATAGTAAAAGATGCTCATTAGAATGAGAAATAAATATAGTGATAGTATAGAAACAAGATATATATGGTGAAGAGGCAGAAGATATAGGATGATGAGGATAGAATGAAAAGAGAAGGTTAGAGTAGAAAGATCAAATCAAGTGACTCATCATATGATTAAAAGATAGTGAGTAAAATCACACTAAAATATCCAGATTTTCCTCACTACTAATAGCATTTTGCAACTCAACCTACTTCATACATATTTGGCAGTCAGCCATCATTGCTATTATTTGTTATTGCTGCTATAGTTGGCAGTTATCACTATTATTTGCCATTGCTGTCATTATTAGCTGTTAGCTGTTGATTACTACTATTATAGGCTATTACTATCATAGTTGGTAATCAGCTATTATCACTATTATTTGCCATTACTGTCATTATTGACTGTTGGCTGTTGGCTACCACCATTATGTACTATTACTATTATAGTTGGTAGTCAGCTATTATCACTATTATTTGTCATTACTATTATTATTGACCATTAGCTGTTAGCTACTACCATTATATGCTATTACTATCATAGTTAGTAGTCAGCCATTATTGCTATTATTTGCCATTACTGTCATTATTAGCTATTAGCTATTAGTCACCACCATTATGTGCTATTACTGTTATAGTTGATAGTCAGCTATTATTATCATTATTTGTCATTACTGTCATTATTGGCTATTAGCCATTAGCCACTACCATTATATGCTATTATTATTATAGTTAGTAGTCAGCTATTATCATCATTATTTACTGTTGCTGCTATCATTTTTAATTGGTCTTTACTGTCACTATCATCACTACTATTATTCATCATTACTCAAGTATAATATTCAATGCTTGAATTATCTCTTCCTTGAAGTTAAGGGGTGTACTAGTATTAGGAGATGCTAAATACTCAAGAAGTGGTATAATATTAAGAACACCCACTGGGAGAACTCAGACTTGATACATTCAAGCATTCAGAATAGATTCATCTTCATCATTCTAATAGTATGTAATTGAGAATATTATCTCCTCATCTACATTGCTAAGAGCTATTCTGTAGACTAATATAACTTTATAGTCTATAATAATATGATCTTTCATATCATCAAAATTTTCCTCCAATATCATCTCACACATCCATTTTAGCTTTCTGCCAGAAGATAGCTCTTTTGGCAGTTCTTATTTACCATTTAGAACTCTACTTGAACTAGATGCCTTCAGTGCCAGTACTAATATTACTTGACTCTAACATACTAGCATCATCATCACTATCAGAGTCATATTGTAAGTCCTGGCAGTTACTGATGATAGAGTTGTAGCCACTGATATTTCCTTTATATTTAAAAATGCTCTTCATGTAGCTGCCATGATCTAGAAGGTAGAAGATTCTCATCAAATAAAGTAGGTTATTATTTCTGTGCTACTTAACTCTGACATGCCAGCATCATCATTACTATCAGAGTTATATTATAGGTTCTGGCAGTTACTAATGATGGAGTTATAGCTGCTGACATTTCCTCTATATTTAGAAATACTCTCCATGCAGGTGCTGTGACATGAAGCCTGAGAAAGTAAGTTTCTTGTATTACTCCTTAATCTTCTGAACCTTAGTAGCACCACAAAAGCTATTACATCCTGCATGTTGATGCTATTATTAGCTGTTACTTCTATTATTAACTATCATCTCAATCATTTACTATTAGGGTCACTCTATTTACTCTATTAATTAATTGAGTAAATCCAAAGAGTAATACTTCTATAACTTACTTGTTAAATCATCATCCTCTCATGCCTGCCTTTCTCAGCCTCTTTTCCCATATATCCACCTGCTTTCTTGCCAAACTCATAAAGTTAGGATGGTAGATAGTATTATATTAGTCCTAATTGATATAATAATTGATGAAGTATATCAGCCATTAACCCTGCTTCAACAAGAAAAACTTTAGAATTATATGGGCACTTCAAACCACATGTTCTAAAGAGTAGAACCATTAGTTGGTCAGGTACTATCTTTAATTTGTCTGACTCAGAGCAGGCTTCTCAATTTCAAGTATACCAGTAATCTCATGTGGAAGTCTAGTTGATCCTCCACAAAGCTGGAAAACATTAATGAAGGTACCCATGTATATAACACTTCATAAAGAATCCCCATTATAGATCTTCCATGTATGATCTTTAACTATAAGAATGACCTCAAGGCATCTAACTCTCTATTCATTTATGAGAGACTGTTGATCTATCTTCTTCTTCTGAATCTAGATATAATTCTTATACTAGCCCTTCTCTTCCTCCTACTTGAGACTACATCTAATTAGCTCCTATTTTAGTCTATTTTCTTCTACTAACTTACATCTATCAATTCACTAACAGGATATTAACCCATGAAGCTGCACAACATACTCATCCACCCATAAAGAATCTGACTCTAAATAATTAACTATAGTTTCAGAGCTCTTCATACCATCATATTTCTTTCACATCTCCCACATAAACACTGCAAATGCCTCCTGAAGACCATCCAACTGCAGTTACTAATATAGACTCCCAAAGTGTATCTTATTCTGTGGAAGGCCCCCCCTCTTTACTTCCTTGTACTTATAGGCTACCAGATTAAGAGCTATGCTGGGCTTGCTGACCTTGGCATTGATGAGAGCATCAAATTTGCTTGAAGAACTAGCTATTTGCATGTAGGCCTTAATGCTGTGCTGAAGAGTCTAGCAGTTAACTCAGTATATAATATATCTAATAATTTAAACCTCAAACTCATTATGCTCATTATGCTTATTTATTCAACTAAATGGCTTCTTCACTAAATATTTATAAGCACTCTCCAAGCTACTTGTGTTCACACCATCAGTAGTCCCTATTAATTGAATAAAATCAACATAGTGTTGAATAACATGGAACTTTAAGAAGTTAAAGTGGCCATCCTTTCAGTATTTACTGAAGACATACTTTAACTTGTCAATTTAATATAGTACAGTTTCCATGTACTCTAGAGTTTCATCATCATGAGATTAGTAGTCAGTAAGCATCCAGAAGTCCATAATTATCCATAAGAAAAGAATTATAGCATCTACCTCTAAATCTTTAATTAAGAATGTAATAGTAGGGATTAGCTGTCACATCAGGGCCTCCTATTCAATCCCAGTTCATTACTTAACCTCACTAAAGTTCTTTTGGAATATCTTTAGCCTAGTAAACCTGGGAACTAGCTTCAATTACTCATCTAGTTGCTTTATATCACCCAAATCCTCTATTAACACAGTCATTATAGAATCAGTCTGTCTTCTCTTATAAATAGTATCCTTTAGGTGCTATCTACACCAGGTCAGCAGATGGTCAAGCAACCCTTTAAGTAACTAATGTAGGGGATTAAGCATCATTGCCACATGAATATTAGTGAATTTATGGCCCCAGGCAAAGTTAGGTACAGGATGAACACTCATATCAGTATCAATTTCATCTCTTTTCAGTTGTTAAATAGTATCTTTTATATATTCATATGTTTACAATGGCTATCTGGTTCATAGATTCTTATATTCTTTAGGGGGGACCTAGCATATCATACAGTGTGGGTTACTCTTAACTCCCATAAGAATGATCTATTCTTCATAGTCAGCTATTAATTCAGTAATGATGAGAAAACACTTCCAGTAGCATTCATCAGCACAAAGAATAATAATATCATCAATCAAAAGTTTTTTAATGGCTTGTGAAGCTATCAGCTTTATTTCCAATACATTACTTAAGGCTCTTTAGGATGACTCACATTCAAAAATCCATTTTATAACTATATAATAGATAGTTGCTTTCATACCTCAATCCTCCTTCATCTTGACAATGAGTAGAAACCCAATTAGAATCAAACTAGAGATATCTTATTTTCATTGCATATAACTATTCAGATTCCCAATTGTCATATAAATTGGCCAGGCAGATAAATCATCATAATATTAAGTTAGAATCATCTTATCAACAGTAATAAGTAACAGCACAACTGTGACTCTATCCTTAAGTTTCTCCTGGGTGTTTCACCACCAATCTGCAGTGTGTATCTCAGTGTATACTCAATAATTCTTTTGATTGAATACTTATATGAGTATATAGATAAGATGTTTCTTAAAAGCTTCATATCTAAGTAGAAAGGAGATAATAGGTAGAACATTCTGATAGTAGAATCAGTATTCATTAGCAGAATTATCATTGATTATACTATTTACTATTATAATCTCTACTCTTCAATTCTCTATTAATATTTCCTGCTTAATAGCATCAAGCTTGCATTGCCATTCATCCACACTACCAAAGCTCAACTGGTTACTCCAAGTTTTTAATACAGGAGTTTTGAATTAGGTAGTTACATCTCTCTTTGTTATCTGATTGTCATTGAAATACATTACCAAGCCAAAGTCTTATTCATTTTTGAAGGAATAGAAGATATTATCTCATATCCATCCATTTAGAGGTGAAGGTGGATCTAGTATCATTACCAGTGGTGTCTTAGCTAAGCATTCTGACTCTTACTCATAGATGACTATCTATACTGTAATTGCACTGAGACAGCTCTTCTGTACTAGAAATAGTGATATGATAACTGTAAATCCAGATGATTATAGCCCTGCCTGCACATTTAAGAGCTCTGCTAAGAACTTAGAATTTATCAACATGACTGTATCATCATCTCCATCAATTCACAGTACATCATCAGAAGGATTAGAGTCAACTGGTAATTAACATCAGTCACTACCTAACATTAAACAACAGTTTAAACTTACCTTGCATATGAACAGCTCTATCATCTTCCTGTGTTTCTCCTCTCTGAACACTATTTATAATAGATTTTAAGTCAATTCAGACATATTTTCTGCAGCAATAGGACTCATATCAATTAAGTCCACTTAGATTTAATGTTATAAACCTGCAATCATCATGAGGGCATAGGTGTCCATCAGCAGTTCATTTTTTGTATATCATATTTGTGATTCAAAGTAATCTCTGTATGTATAGAAAAATTAATGTAAAATAGCTAATAAAACTTCAAATCACAACATTCAGCAGGTAATGACTAATAACCTCTACTAGTATAAATATTGCAAATCACATGGTGCCAATCAACCATCAAATTTGCAACTGTGAATGTTGGACCACCAAATTTGTGAGTCATATAATGTCAATCAAGCACTAAATTTGCAACTACAAATATTAGACCACTAAATTTACAAGTCATATGGTGCTAATCAAGCACCAAATTTGCAACTATAAACATTGAACTGCTAAATTTGCAAGTTATATGGTGTCAACCAACCACCAAATTTGCAACTGCAAATATTGAACTGCTAAATTTGTGAGTCACATAGTGCCAACTAACTGTAAACATTGGACTGCTAAATTTATGAGTCATATGATGCCAATCAACTACAAATATTGAACCATCAAATTTGCAAGTCATCAACTAATCATAAAGGTTCTTGGACTGCTAATATTGCAAATCACATTGAGCTGTAAATATTAGCTAGGGTAGAGTGCTACAGAAGCATATAACTTAGAGTGAAGTATTCAAAGAATAATTCTAATAAATGAAAAGGTAAGATGACTGTTATTATTACTTTACAGCTACTAAATATAAAATCTAACTCTAATCAGTTCTCAACCCTATCCACCTTGTAGTTACAGTAGATGCTTTGGCATTATATATTATTCTTTTAATATCAGATATCATGCTAGACTCATCACATCCTCTCTCTACTACTTTCTCTATGTCAATCAATCAAGCAACTCATCTGATGCTTGCATAGCCATATCATTAAACTCCTACTGCAAGTTCTGACAGTCAATAATTCTCTCTTCAAGCTTTAGATCTCCACAGATTAATTAGTAGCAGTAGGTATAATCATTTTTCTGACCTATTCAAGTAATCTAGTTTATAGTTTGTTGTTCATTGATCTACAGCCATTCAGAGGCCATCAGAATCAGATTGCAGGCTCTGACAAGTATGAATCCTTAGGCAAGAATTATTAGAGTAGTAATAACAATAAGTGGAATTTTCTCATCACTATAATTTGATAGTACCTTATTGAAGTTAAACACATCAATTAGATCTTGTCTGTCTGTAAGCTTTACAGACCCATATAGCACTACAACAGGATAATCTAGTTTCTCAAGGTACTAAAATCCAGTTAGCTTGCACTGTTGTACTGTGTAAATTCAAGAGGAGTAAGTAAATATACCTCTTCCAAAATAATAATAATGATAGGGCTAGGGATAATTATCACTAATTTCTCTGTGCAGTTATCATAGTCTTCAGATATTGATAGTTCAGCCAGCTTCTTTTTAACATACTGCACCTTTTCACCCTTGACTAGCTAGATAAGAAAGGGGATGTAGGGTGTAGGAGATAATCAAGGTTTCTTTTTTAATTGAGAAGTTCATTTACTCTTCTTGAGTTCTTTCTCAGTGAAATAAAACCCCTCAACAACCCTATTTTCAAAGTACTCTAAGTCTGAGTCCTCAGAGTCCTCATTCTCATTTCTATATTCTGACTTATTCTCACTGGAATCCTCATCCTCCACATTTTTACAATCATTGTTGTTTTGGGATTCAACATTGTTTTGGGATTTGATGTTATTTTGAGATTTAATGTTGTTTTGGGATTTAATATTATTTTGAGATTAAATGATGTCCAGGGCTCCAGAGAAAATCACTAGCATATGAGAACAGTAAGACTTTTCAAAAAAGTTCATTATTCACAGAGTTAATTCTTCCTCCTTTGAACCTCCTCACAACCACACATTGTAGGCATTCATGTAGGCTGCCTTGGTAGTCATAATGGCTGCATTCTCTATTTGCTGTAGAGTGTCTTTTTGAGCATTAATTAGACAAAGAATGACATTCTTATCTATATACAGGGAGAGGTTGATAATCTTCTTCTCAAACCATTCATACTTGGAGTCTCACTGGATCATGATGTATTGAAGAATCTTTCCAAATGAAATGATTAATTCCTTTAGCTGGGCCCCAGATGCCCCTGTGAAATCCTTTTTCATGCAGTTGTTCAGTGCAGCAGTGATGTTCTAACTAAGCTTTTTGAACTCCTCTTAATAAATATAATGTAGTATGTCTGAATTCTTCTAACAATCATCCTTCAGAATGTTCATTCAATCATGTATGTTTTCAAGACCTTTCTCAAAGGGGGTTCCACTCATTAACTAGATATTGAGGCAAGACTACTGATCATCCTCCTTCTTTATCTCATTATAATTCAAGCTCAGTATAGAATGAAACTAATGGACATTAGCATTATTCCATCCCTTCTCTAGATGACATTCATCTAGTGTTGTAAACCCGACCCGCGAACCTGCTGGGTTTCAAACCCAAAAAGAAAAAAGCCCTATGTCGGGCCCGAGGCGCCAAACCCGACGGGCTTTTTCAAACCCGACGGGTTGGCGCTAGTCCCAAATAGGCTTAGCGCCGGCCATATTAGGCTTAGCGCAGTCCCAATGCGGTTAGTGCACTCAGGCCTTGGCGCGCTAATCCAGATTTGGAACGCACTAAGCCTAATATGGCCGGCGCTAAGCCTATTTGGGACTAGCGCCAACCCGCAACGGGCTTTTCGGGTTGACCCCCCCCGACCCGATAACCCGTTCGGGCGGGCGCCCGAGGCGGTTTTTCAACCCAAACCCGAAAAAAAACAACACTACATTCATCACAGACTAGTAGGCCTCAGCTCCATGAATGTCATAATTTTACCAACTAACCATGCATACAGTTCATCATTAGTGGTGAGGTCAGAACAATATAATTATTAGACACTTATTAGTTCAAGTTGATATCTGAAAGTAGATATACCTTGACACTTGAACTACATTCATAGATCCTCTTTTCCATAGTAACCTCAGAAGCTATAAGAGGCTGCATGAATAATTACAACAGCAACTCAGAATTAACAACCTCAATGAACTTGTCAACCCATATAAATAGGAGGGATAGTGGGACCATAATAAGAGATACCTCTAAGTTAATTTCAAATACTATCTTCAGTGCTCTCAGTTTAGTATCTAGCTCTATACATATAGTACAGACACACCTAAAGGGCTATCAAAATTATATTAGATATGGAGCAGTAATATCCACATCTCATAAATGGTGTTTATGAGTGGTATCAGAATTGGGTTCCTAGGAGCAACAAACTAATCTATAATTCAATGCCATCAAGAATCTAAGAATAATATAGGTGAGAAGCTCAGTAGTCTTTCCTACCCTCATTTTATCATCTAAAATCTTCTCTCTTGCAGGCCTTTTGTCATTCATCAGCATCCAGAAGGTAGTAAATAGCTGATACATGAAGCTAATCCTCTTCATATATAATATATTGATTTCAGGTGCAGAAGATTTGTAGTCAATACTATTATCCTCAAATATGAAGAAGTATGCAAACATTCTCTCCATGTGTTTGTTGAGTTGGTAGCATTCTTCTGTGTCTACTACTTAAGATATCAGACTCACTTCATTAAAATTAGTGAAATCATCTTGATAATCAGCCTTAATATTGGTTTCTAACTGGCCATCAGAATCAAAGACCTCAATGGGCTCTTAAGTAGTACTTTTTGGTGTTGGACTGTCTTCTATACTACTGGCTGGATCAGTAGGAGATGAAGGTACCTCAGAAGATGACTTAATCAGTAGATTAGGTATTAGGGAGTTTATTGCCATTTAATTCTTTTCTGTACCACTAGTAGTACTGGCAGGGAATGCAGATGCCTTAAGAGATGACTCAACTGATAGATCATCTTTTAGGATTGAATTATCTTTTAAGATTGAATCATCTTTTGGGATTGAATTATCTTTTAGGATTAAATCATCTTTTGAGATTACATCATCTTTTAGAATTAAACCATCTATATTAGCATTGAATAGTATAGTAGAAATAGTATTATATCTTAGAGCTTCAGTGTTATCATCATCATCATCAAAGCCAGCTAAATATTTATGCTTGTTGGATTTCTCTCAGATCTCAAATCAAACTACCCACTACTATAATAGTATATTCAGTTTGACTACTCTATCTGCAAAGAAGGCTGCTTTACATCAAGTGATTCATAAGGTTGCTTGATCAATCCTGATGCCAACTAACTGTTCTAAATAGTATAGATCTATAAGAAAGACTTACTAGACCTCTGAGTTGAAATAAATGACATTATTACTCTTTAGCTCTTCCAGCCAGTCATTATGATCCTCCTTTGTAAGATAGTTGACTGAGTTCAGTTCCCCAGCTATGCAAGATGCCAGATCTGCTGATGTGCACACAGTGAGCTGATCATCTTCATCCATCAGAGAGTTAATAGTATGGAACTTCATATGTTAGACCCAGTTATCAAGTATGTTTAGTGTTAGTTTGGCAGCTTCAAAATCTGAAGTATAAGTAAAGGATAGTAAAGACCCACAGTTACTACTGTAGCTGGCTATTATCATTGATCTCTCTGATTAATATGCTAATGAGGTTTGTCATGTCAGTGGTAAGAGCTTCTGATACTCAAAACTGGGCTCTTTAGGTTCAACTGATGGATAGATTGGTGTGGATGTTTTAAGATTAGATGGTGTTTTAGAATTAGACAGTGTTTTGGGATTGAATGCTATTTTGAGATTAGATGCTATTTTAAAATTAGATGGTTACTGATCCCTATTATATTTCCAAGTCATCATATAGATTTATTTACTGAAGAGGTTAATAATGATAATTCAGTAACTATCTATAATATATCTATCATTATTGAGGGGTTCCTCAGCCCATCTAGTAGAAATATTCATCACATTTAATAGGCCTTGGCTGATGCATTCATTAATAGTGCAGATCCTAAATTGCTTCTCATAGTCAGTATCCTACTTAACCACATGGTAGTTAGAGGGTACTGCAAGCCATTAATTGAATTTAGCCTTGAGCTGATTCAGATCTCATACTGCACAGCTCATAACTTTACTGATCACTTCATCAGATAGGATATCTATAATGATCTAAATGCAACTATCAGAATGAAAATATTATAAATAGAGGATATAATATAACTTACTAGCTAACTTAGAGCTTCTTCACCAAAGTTGGCTCCAAAGTTAGCAGGGCAGTGATGGGAAGTTAGTAACAGATTAAGGCTAGATGTAAAGATCAGAATGAAAATATTATAAACAAAGGATATAGTATAACTTACTAGCTGAGTTTCTTCATCAAAGTTGGCTCTAAATCTCTGATGTTAGTAGTGAGGTAGTGGTAGTAAATTAGTAATAAGTTAGGCTGTTATAGTGTTGCAAGAAGTTAGTTGAAAAGCTTGTAAGCTTCTTAGGTAAATGATTGAGCTAAAGGCTGAATCCTAAAGCTTAAATAGATTTAACTCTATTTATAAGATTGAATAGGGATAGCTGCACAACACATCATGAGTCATTACTGAACCTTTATATTCTAATAATATTAATCTCACTATATAATTACTTGATCCTCTCCTTTCAACAACCTTAGCCTCATAATGTGATCACTTAACTCTCATTGCTTTGATTCAAATGCTTTCATTAGAACCTTTTATTTGTATGCTTTTATCTACATAATTTCATTTAGAATCTCAGATGCTTTCATTAAGATACTTTCATCAGAATACTTTTATTAGGATACTTTCATCAGAATGCTTTCATTTAATGCTTTCAATCTGATAATCTTGCTTTAACTATCTATTTAATATTAAAACACCATCTAATACCAAAACAACATCTAATATCAAAATAACTCAAACCATGTCAACTAATAAGAACTGTAAATACTGGCTAAATAGTTATTACTGATTGAATCCCTGCTCACAGCAATATGAGCCAGGAAAGAGAGGCAGTGTGCTAGGTGCACACTATATAATACCAAAAAAAAGTGACACTAACTACTAATTTCATATGAGAAAGATGTGCAAACAAGAAACAACCTATCATTTCAAATACAATTCAATTAAATATGGCTTGCTGCTGAATGATGAGGCTGATAGAGGTATACCTACTAATACTATATGATCCACTTTGATATACTATATGTGCACTGGCTAATATTTAACAGCTATTGAGTTAAAATAGTAATATGAAATCTATCTCAACAATAAGCTCCTAGAGACATTCTCAGTGTTGTCTAGATGCTAGTGTCATTTTCACCCCAGTAAGTGATAATTACTTATCAAGCTTAATTACAGTACTTACTCAATCAGATAATCTGACTGACATGGTGCAGAATGCATTAACCTGCTGTAGAACTAAGAAGAGATAGATTTCTCAACTCATTAAATAATAGAGTTTAAAGATCAATCTATCTATACTGGGTGCAGGCAGTCTATCCATTTTGTAATCAAATTAAGTTGATGGCCAGTTAATGCAGAGAAACACCACAAAATAATCATCATCTATCTGAAATAATAAAGCTGTGAGTCATGCCAGAACTTCACTAGTAGCATTAAGTTATAAGAGGCTAAAGATAAGGACAAGCATTACCTCCACTATCCCCAGGGGAATTTCTGCCACTACAAACACAAACTACCAGGCCAGCCCAGTCACTAATATCATTTCAGCAACAAGCAGATTCAGCAGATGGTAGAGAAGACATGCAGGAATAAGAGTAGTAATACTAGTAGTATCAATTTTCTCAATGAATGGAACAAGTGGGATGCTATTAGATCTAACCTTCAAGTTATATCCTATTAGTATTTATAGCCCTCTAAGTCTACTACCATCATCTATAATGACTATGACATATATATACAAGCAGCAGACAATAAAAATGAGCTTAGAGACCTCATTGACAACAAGATGATGGACAATGTGAATATTCAGGCAATTTAGGATAATAAGAACCTGACACATAAGTAGAGGATGAGACAGATTGTAGATATAATAGCTAACCACATAAGATATAGAAATAGACTTTAGAGGTATCAAGCACAGCATGTAGTAGACAATGAGCATCAGATGCTTTAGATGACTACTCATCTTAATAACATCAGAATTAATTGAGGATGTTTAATATCAAAATAATATATAATATCAAAATAATATATAATATTAAAATAGAGCAGATTACACACATCAGCCTAGATAATAATAGATCTTTACTTTGGGTGTGTTTTTCAATGCACTAACAGCTAATAATAGTAGTAGTAGTTAATAATAGCATTAACAGCTGATGACTTCAACCCCCTTTATGACCTCCTCTTTAATATCCCCTTTTTTGCCCACAATGGCATCTCAGCTGGTTTTAATTCAATTAAATTATAGGAATCAGGCATATTTCCTCATCTGATTAACTTGTAGAGATTATGTGGATTCCTCATTCTATTAATTGACTGATAGCTTGTAATGCCAGTAGGATTATCATTACATATATATATATATATTTGCATTTAGCCTGCCATTTAGTCACACACATGAATAAATAATAGTTAATGACTCCAGAACAGTCAGATGTCTAAATCAGCTAAAGAGACATCATCTACTAATTATAAAATATGCATATAATATCTAGTTTGCTATATAATATGGTTATAAAACCTCAACAGACTGTAAGTTGAGGGGTCTACATGGGGCATAATTTAATTGGTTATATTAGCCCAGGCAGGCTAGTTATTAGTGCTATGTGATATTAAATATTGGCAGACCAACATTGGTGGGTGTTAGTACTACATGATATTAAATATTGGTAAACCAATGTTAGTAGTTATTACTACTATATGATATCCAATGTTGGTAGTATAATATTCATGGTTACTTATTAGTGGTTGCTGGCAATCTATAGAATAACTAATATTAGCAGTTGAATATTAGTGTAGGTTATATCAAGCCTATGATAACTTGGTGAGAAACATAAGGAAAATACTCATATTTTAGTGTTCTTTTGCTTATTATCTTTCAGTCATGTAGTGTGCTTTGATTTTTCTACTCTAACCTCCTCTTTTCATTCTATTCTTAATGACTTACATATTCTATCTCTTCACTGTATATATATCTTATACATCTACACTATTAGTATGTTTATCTCTCCTTCTACTAAGTATCTTTCACTATCTTCTGAGCCTTATCTAGGCTTTAATCCTTCTATTTTCTTACTATCTTCAGTGGTTGTTTGAGATCCTTTCAGCATCCCTTATTATAATGCCCTTAATGACATTCCAGGTCCTAGGCTTCCTGATGATTTTATAAAGGCCCTGTGATCTAGACAAGTAGATAAGACTATTTAGTTGGCTGTATTAGTACTATTTATCTCCATTCTACTTACTCATAAGTAAGTGCTGCTAGTATCTCTTATTACTGTATCAGTACTGCCAGTACAGCCTGTCTCTATAGCTCTATTAGCTGTGCTAGTACTACTAGTATGGCCTGTCTCTTTCTCACCTGATGCATCCACTCAGTTGAGAACTAAATATGAGGCCTATGATCACTAGATGTATGAGATAAACTATTATTTTAGTCATCTCATATATTATCTTCATCAGTCCTAATGTTCTCTGTGTGTCTGTGTGCTACACACTTTCTCTGTGGATTCCTCTTCTTACCAGCTACTCTGGCTAAACTCAGACACACTGAACACTGGGCATATCAAGAACCAACAGTATATTACTTGTGGCAGCTATTACAGGTACAATGTAGAATGAGTGCCTAATTAGATGAAGGTATAGAGCTCAGAGGAGTCTCAGGTGTAGAGTCTGAAAGAGAAGAAGACACTAACTCCACTACAGGAGAGGTAGAGGATGAAGGACCTCAGAGGGGTATAAATATCTTTCTACTGAAATAAAAGAATAGTGTTAGAATTAGATTCATATAAAGTGATATCTAATAGGAAGGATAATCATTATTAATACTTTGCCAGATGGTCAATATGTCCATATAGTCATATATTTAATTTGAAATTTAAAAGCTTTTATAAAGTGCTATGTCCCTTCTCTTTTAATTTAAGTGCTTTTATAAAGTGCCATGTTCCCCCCCTTTCAATTTGAGCTTTCACAAAGTGCCATGTCCCTCTCCTTTTGATTTAAGTGCTTTGACAAAGCACTATATTCCTCCCCTTTTAATTTGAGTGCTTTCATAAAGTGCCATGTCCCCCCCCTTTCAACTTGAGCTTTCATAAAGTGCTGTGTCCCTCCCATTTTCATTCAGGTGCTTTTGTAAAGTGCCATATCTCTCTCCTTTTGATTCAAAAGCTTTCACAAAGTTTCATATATGAAAGAGGTAAAAAGTTCTAAATATCTAGCTTTTTTCTATCTCTCCCCTATCTTTTTTTTCTCTTTTCTTAGATATCTTCTCTCCTACTAAAGATCATCAACATTCTCCTCCCTATATCATACTGATTATAACTATATTGAAATAAACTCTTAAACTACCTTCCTTTCTCTCTGAAAAGAAAATCCTGTCACCTTCCTCCTCTAATATCACATTCAATACAAAAGATGTATGTATAAAACTTTGACATCATAAAATAGAGAAGTAGTAAGACTGATATAATATATAGGTTAGTATATGGGTCACCCACTAACCAGTATTAAATACTGCTTATTACTAGTTAGGAGCTGGCACACTTCTATTATAACTCTTACCCTGATACCCAGGCACTACTAGCCCAGCCTAGGAGGAATGTAATGTACATATAGAATATGATCAAACCTACTGACTTTATCTATTCTAAATACTTCCATATGAATGTACTATTAGTTCAATCTTATGGATAACAATCTGATGTGCAACAAATTGATTTTCCCTGCCATGCCTGCTAAGTATACTATCAATCATTCCCTATCTGTATTCAAGTTCCTGGCTATTTTAGGGGGTGTTGTAGAAACTGCCTATGAAATAATCACTACTAATACATCATATGAAATATATATTAAAATAACATGTTCCAAACTTTCTCTCCAGGCCCTTTCTCACCTCTCACCCCCCACACTAGTGATCAGTCTGAGTCTACACCTAACAACCCCATCATTATCAATTAAGTAGAGGGTTAGATGATCTCCTCCCTTAAGGGGTAGGTTTAGAGACTTTGAAATCCAGATAAATCTTACTTTATCTCTTTTGATTGATTTGATCAGCTTTATTTTTAGATGCTTGATTTTAAGGGGTGAATCTAGCTCTCTATCTGAGCTTTTTACTGTCTCTTTTCCTTCTGCTTTATATGTATAGCCAGGTTGATTTTAGATGCTAGTTTTTCATTTTTTTAAAGGGTGGGATTAGCTAGTAACCTTAGAATGTTACTTCTTTATTACTTTAGCTTTTCTTTTACCTATCTTTATGTTTTTATCCTTTATTCCTCTATTTAATTTATATGACTATATTATTTGCTACTCTCTATATTAATATTAGTAGAGGTATCCCTATCAACACTTATATCAGCCACATTAATGTTGGCTGGTGTGTCCCTGCCATCATCCCTATTAATATTAATAGAGGTGTCCCCTTAGCTACTCACATCAGCTGTGCTAATATTAGCCAGTGTGTCCCTACTACTATCCTCATCAATATTAGTAGAGGTATCCCCTTAGCCACTCATATCAGCTACACTAATATTAGCCAGTGTGTCCTTACTACCATTTCTATTAATATTAGTAGAGATGTTTCTATCACCACTACTTGCATCAGGTCATGCTAATATTAGGTGGTATGTTCCTGCTCTCATTTACATTAATATTAGCAGCCTAGGTATCTACATTGCCACTCATATTGGCTATGCTAATATTAGCTCTGCTATGATCTATTTCTTTAATATTGCCTGTTACCCTGTTTCATACTATCAGATGTGTACACCCCTTTCCCACTTCATTTAGGAGATTGGTGCTTATCTCCTTGTCTGTGTGCAAGCAAATTTTAGCATCTTTTTTTGACCATCTAGATTAGATCAATTAGTGATGGGCCATATCTAAATATTCAAGCCTTTTTATTAGTGGTAGAATAGATACACTAAAATTTACTAGTATGTAGATAAGGAGATAGTCTGCTATACTATCACTATCTAGTGCTATAATCTTTACATTAACTCTCAACCTCTATCCCTATCTACAGCAGTTTTCCCTGTCAGTGACATCCAAAATGAACAAATATAAATGTGAATGCAATAAATAAATAAATATACAAATAGATGATCAATTAATGGCCAGACTGCCACTAATATGAATTACTTGGAAAGAGGATGACTCATATACAGCTATAGAGCCCAGCCAGCACTGATGTGAGATCAATCATAAAGAAAGAAATTAATTATGAGTAAACTTCAGCCACCAGCACTGATGGTGCAGAACTGTGGGATCTAATAGATTAAAATGAATTGTGATTGACACTATTCTTATTATTTTTCAGAAGAAAACATTACTTTAGAAAAAGATTATACTAATTATATCTATCTTTAGTGATTTCCCTCTTTCTATCACATTCCTACTTCAGACAGCTGTATACTAACTGTTTTTATTATAATAACATCAGTTTCAATTGATATATCTTGTTTTGATAAAATACCTACTACATACTAACTTAACTCTCATCAGTTAGTTACTGATAGTTATTCTCTCACTTCTATTCTACTACTTAAAAATTACCTTACTTCATTCTTTTCTTACCTCTAATTACATTAGATTCTATCTCACTATCTGCTGAATTGATGCACTTCTTATCTCTAAAGTCTTTCCTTTTTCTTTAAAGCTTTTGAAATCAACATCAAAAGAAGCTGTGAAGATGAGGATTAGTTGACACACAACTTGAAATGAGTTCTGTAAGTCAGTAGTTAGAGATAGGTTGATCTAGATAGTATATGATTTTAATATTCAAATTTGAAGTCTATACTGATAAGATGATTTGAAATTAAGCCTACAGCACAGCCTGGTAGAAATAAATCAAAGTGTAGGCAAAAGTCTATTATTAATAATTATTATAATAATGAGGATATAGGTGAGGATAATGGTTTGAAGGAAGTTAATGATGATATAGATGTGGAAGATGAGTCTCACCTTCCCTCAAATAAGTAAAGATAAATTGAGCTAGGCCTGGTGAGTTATTCTCTTTATCATGTTATGCCTATCAATATTAATACTATTATGAGATGATTTTACTTATTAGTATTAGTATAGATCTACTTACATTTTATGGTGTCAGTACTGAAATCAACTGATTATTTGAGTTAGAACTCTACATTACTGTAAAGATCATCTCTTTCAACTAGAAGCTCTTTCTTGAGTTCTTATGATGATCAGATTTTCTCAGGCCCTACTAGTAGTCATTAAACTCTTCTTACTACATCTGATGTAATTAAAGACAATGCAATTAAGAAGAGTAAAGAGTGTCTTGCATGGGCTGAATCAGAGTAAAGATCAGATAGAAGTAAAATATAAGATAATAATCATACTCTTTTTAATGATGTTAGGGTCTTATGTGCTGAAAGGCTATACTCTGGCTATGAAATCTCACCATCACAGTGAATACCTTGGCTAGAAGAAAAGAAGCCCTTGATGTCAGAATTGATAAAGAAGGTATGAAGGACATAGTATGAGAAATTAATCAAATAATAGAATTAAATGGGAGATATAATTAATCTTAAAAATCAGCTAATAAAGTAGCCTAATCATTGAGAGGCATGAATGATAGTTCCTCTAAGCATATTACTTACATGCTAATACTCTAATGTTGATATAATACTAATAGGTTTTTAAATACATCACTTCAGTTTAATATCATCATACAATGATGATCAAAGCATATATTAATAGTATATTTAGTAGTAGGTACTCAAAGGAAGCAAATCTACAGGAGAAGATATAGATAGAGCTTCTAAAGAACTATCTTTATCTATACTCAGATGATATTTATAATGAGAATAGAGTAGACTCTATTTTCCATTATTCTTAATCTCTATTAACTGACTTCATAGAATTTAAAACACAGTATATAATGACTTTCCAACAATGTTCTTCAGGTGTTTGCAAAGCTTTTCTATGGCTAAGGCCAGCATGACTTAGCAAGTAACTTACTCACACAGAAGTTCTTTAGATACTCTAAATAGGAGCTTGCTATCATTCTTCCTATCTTTATCACAGCCAATTTAGTGTACTTTGTGATCAGAAATCTCAGATAAATAATTAATCAGTCTGGGGATACAGGATTAAGATTTAATGGAGCTTTAGCCTTTCATAAGAATTAGACTTTGTGATTATATGGGATTAGATCTTTATTGCTAATATTTATAATTAGGAAAATTCAAGGATTTAACAGTCATATAGGGGGAAATGTGTGAGAAGTAAAGAGATATACTAAGACATATTATTCAAAAATAAGTTTGGAATCTTTCTGAATTCCAGAAGGGTAATGGGGAAATTACAGTGAATAAGATCATTACTGATTTAAATGCTGATATAGTGGAAGATCTTGATTTATTCAAGCTAACAGATAATGAATAGAAAGGTGCAGAGTAATTAATATATCTTTATAGGTTTTTCATACTCTCTCTTATTTACTTGGAATCTAACTCTACTTCTGAGATAATAGTATATTAATTCTTTCACAGACTAGCTGTCTATAGCTTAGAGTCTACCTCTATAATTACTAATACTCTGCCAGCAACCTCATCAGTGCCTATAATGAAAGAAGTATAGATTACTATAGTTTTTTAATGTTTGATCATCTTCATCATGTGGAACCATCTCTTACTGCAGTACATACTTATTACTGAGAGGTCTCTTCACCTAATATTTCTCTTAATAAGGCTGTGATGTTATTTATCAACAGCTTCCCTGTAATTCTTATTCATACTTAATGCCCACATTTTTGATTTTCTTGTTCCTCCTTCTATCTCTTCCCTTCATCACTATAACTACCTGTTTCAAACAACACCTAGCACTGTTCATTCAATGATTGTTAATCTATCTTAATTTTATTTTTTACTGTTTATAGATTCTATATATTATAGATGAATAGTACTTTTACTAAATTAAATAATAATAATAATCAATATGATCAACATGCAATAAATGACAGTGTCAGTAAAGATAATATTATTAATAATAGAGTATAGAGTACTGCTGATGCTATCATCAATGTTAATGCAGATAAAGATAGGAACATACTAGCTAATATTAGTATAGCTGATGTGAGTGGCAATAGGGATACCTCTAATAATATTAATGTGAATGGAGATAGGGACACACTGGCTAACATTAATGCAGCTGATGTGAGTGGCAACAGAGACACCTCCAATAATATTAACACAGATAGGGGTAGAGACATATTGGCTAATATTAATGCAATTAATATGAGTGGTGATAGGGATACCTCTAATAACATTAATGTGAATGGGGATGAGGATATACTAACTAATATTAGTGCAATTAATACAAGTAGTAATAGGGACACCTTCAACAATATTAATGTGGATGAGGGTAGGGACACACTGGCTAATATTAGTATGGCTGATGCAAGTGGTGATGGGGATACCTCTAATAACATTAATGTGAATAGGGGTAGAGACATACCCACTAATATTAGTGTAGCTGATATTAAGTGGTGAAAGGGACATCTCCACCAAAATTAATGTGAATGATAGTAGGGACACACTACATAATATTAGTGCATTCAATGTAAATAATAATGAAAATACCTCTATGAATCTTAGCACAGTTAATGCCATTAGCAGCAGCAACACCTCTACTAATATTAACATAATTGAGAATATTCACATTATTAACACTATTAGTGTGATTATTACACTGCAGGCACATATAAGGGACCAGCTGCACACAGTAGCTTCTGCATGCTCCAAGTAGGACCATATAATAAATCACTGTGTCTGTTAAAACTGCATGAGTGTGCTTGTGCCACCACATGCCCTACATGCAGCAAAAAGATTTTGCCAATGTTGGGTCTCAAAGAATTGTTGCTCCTATTTTGATGAGGTACTAATTATAATGGCAATATAATAAATCTAATATATATTATAATTAGCATTTATTCTCTTCAAATAAAGTAGGAGTATGACCAAATATTATTATCTTATGAAGTGTCAAGGAGAATGTAATATTCTCATTCATGTGGATATTCCTCTCATTAAATGAGCTGACTATCATGTTGTATTCTGTCTCAATGTGAAGTTCACTGACCAGTACCTACACTATCAGTTGAATAATATGAGTAATGCATGGGATATGACTCTAATCCTCATCTCATTGATATTCAATCAATCTCTCCTTCAAGCTTCATATCATTGTTGAATTGTTTTTCACATTATTAGTAGTAATAGCAAGTAGATTTAATGAAATATCTCAGTGGTCATTTCAAATGACATTATACAGAATTTCTGCCAGGTAGTCCCCAGTATGACTTCAGATTAAGGCCTCAAAATCAATTAGTTACTCCTTGTACTCCCATTGATCATTAATGAAGTAGCAGATAACCCCTAGAAATGCCAGGTTATTTATACTTGTTCATGCATCTACAGCTAAGGATATTTTTCTCTGCTGCTTCAGCTTCAGGCCTAGATCTTCCATGTCCTTAGTATAGTGTTAATTGAGGTTGTCTTACAGACTCATTTAATGGGGGATTTCCATTGGAGGTTTTAGCATCTACAGTAAGACTCAGAATTCAGTGTTTTCAATCAATTAGAGTGAAAGATTCAGGGAGATACAGACATGAAGTATTTATTTATGAAAGGCCTTAAGTGTGCAGGGTGAAAGGTCTGCAGCAATAGACTTTAGTTATAGTCATTTCTTCATTATTTTCTAAAGAAATCATCTTATTAGTGTTACTCAAAAGTATTATTTAGAGGAGGAATAATATAGATCTCATCAGTCCTTCTAGAATATTATCATTTCTTGATTTTTAATTCCAGCTACATTCAACTAACTTGAGGTGTTGAGTAATTCCATCAGGACCATATTTACTCCATAATGAATGAGTCTGGATGGCATCACAATGCTTGTAATAAAGAAATGGCTGTCTAGTTTCTTTCTCAACTACCTATTGAAAGGAATCCTATTGATCTGAGTATTATTAATGGGAAGGTTTCCAGAGCTTTCACTTTATCAGGTTGGATATATAGCAATTTGTGGTGGACTACCAGAACTGGAATAGTAGGGTATGTGCATCTTCATAGATAATATATCTCTTCCCCTTAATAGTAATCTCAGGAAGTTTAGTAGATTCAGCCATTTAAGATAATAGGGAAGGGAGTGGTATGATAATAAGATAAGTATGATAATTCAGAGTTATTTTACTATGTGACTGGGAGAAGAAAACTCTAACCACACTAGTGCATGTGAGGAGGCTGCCTATCTCAAATTCCTTCAATGAGGAGAATAGAAATAATTAATCCCAGATATTAATATAGGAATGATATTAATCTCATTAAATATAGCAGAAATATCATTATATCATTACTGAAAAGCATTACCTTTGAAGCTTAGAGATTTATTTGATATAATAAAAGAATAAGATGCTGTTGATATATATATATATGAGATCTCATTAAAAGCATTGAGAAATATATATATATTTCAATGAGTATTACTGGTTTTCTACTGTAGTAATTCTAATTAGAAAATAGAAGTAATAAAATTCAATTCAACCAATCATATTATCTTATCCTCCCTCCTATCTTCACTCTACTATACTAAAAGAGAAAAATTTAAAAAAACTCCTCCTCTTCCTCCTTATCCTCCTCCTCCTCCTCATCCTCCTCCTCTTCCTTATTCTCCTCTTCCCTCTCTTTCTCCATCTCTTCATCCTTAACAATCTACTTCTCCTCCTCCTCCTCATCCTTCTCCTCCTCCTCATTAGAGGTGAGGACAACCTCAAACTTATCCTCTGGCACCTCCTCTGGTAGAGGCAGCTCCTTATGACAGGTCAGATCAACCTGGGCATCAAAATCAGTTATCTCCTGATCAGCTACATCAGCATTAACTCTAGTAGCAAGGAGATTGACCTGGCTAGAGAGCAGTGTAGCCTCTTCAATGTCCTGGATCATCATGCACATGTAGGAGACAAAGAGGTCCTTAATCTCCTTCTTATTGTAAACCTACTAATTCATTCAATTAGATTAGAAGAGTGTTATTAAAGAGTATGACTAGAACTCTTACCTACTTGAGCTTTTTAGCCTCATACTCCAGAATTTCCTTAACTTACTCCTGGCAGTATTTCTTCTCAGCAGCCTTCTTCATAGCCTCCTTCTACTCCACCTTTACCTTATATCATTCTTAAGAGTACTTCTAGTTCTAATACTTCTATATCAGCTACTTCATTACCTTCTTCTCTAATTCCTTACACCCAGCCTCATCAGCCTCATTCCTAGCACAGATTAGCTGAATTCATATATAAGTATTATTATAAATTGTTATCATTCATTTTCCTCATGCAGCTTCTTCAGTGTGACATGGCATGCCTTGTAGTTGGTCTCACCCTATTTGAATGCTTCCTTCTCAGGCCCCTCAAGCTGATGACAATGCTCATGGGTCTTAGTTATGTGGATCTTGAAGGCAGGTGAAGATATAGCTAGTGATGGTAGTAGAAGAGAGTAATAATTATGATAATGAAATAGAGATATCAAAAGAGGAGAGGTAGGATAGTGGTAGAAAAAGAAGGAAAGAAAGAGAAGAAGAGGAGGAAAAATAAAAAGGTAGGGGGAATTTCTCTAATCTAAAAGTAGGTTGTTTACATTTAATACATCTATATTTGATATTCTTTGTATGGCATTGCCAGGCAATTTATATCAGAAATAGACCTAGATGATGATTACAGGTTACTAGAGTAGCTAATTAGAGTTAGAATTTCAATAATATTTCTTTTTTTTCCCCTTCTTTTCTCCTCTCTCTTCTTCTTTTCTCTATCTATTTTATTCCTCCTCTTCCATCATCTCAATCAGCCATGTCTCTATCTCCTCTGCCCTTTATCCAAATGCATTGATACCCCCTTCTCTGATTTGAAAATGCTAAAGTACACCCTCCTCCCCCACCAAGTAGTAATGAAAAATAGTGTGCCCAGTTGCAAAGCAGCCTATAAGATACATATCACTGAGTAGGAGGCCAAGTGAGATTAATACCATGCTGAGCTTTCTAATGCCTTAAGAAACTACTAGGTCAAACATAATTTCAAGCCCCATCACTACTGCAATAAGAACAGTAAATTATAGTCACACTTTTCAGTAACACTTAGTAGCTCATTCAGGTTAATAGAGTGGATTCAGGAGGTTTAGTTCTATCAGAAATCTGAGGAGCTCATTTTTATCAAGACCATGATAGCACATCTGATCTGTAAGATTAATAGTGGGAAGCATCACTTCCAGTACTCTACCCTTAATGTCATCTAGTTAGCAGCAGAAACAGCCCTCACCACCCTTTTTAAATGTAAGTTAACTACTCTACTAAGTCTACTAAATATGTATACTGATTATATTATGAATATAGGTGGAGTTAAAATGATGGTGCATGGAAAGTAGTCAACTCTCAGGGTCAAGAATATACAGTTGGTGAGGGAGGTAGTAGATGTAATTAGATTAGAGTACTTTGAGCAAACTGCCCCCAAGGTTTAAGAGGGTTTTTTAATGTTTTTGTGTGTTTTTAGTTTTTTAGTTTTTTTAGTTTAGGGTTGGAACTAGGGCCTTTGGGCAATGAAAAGTAATAATATTTGATAATGCTTGCTGATGCAAATCTCCTAATTTAAAATTATTATATGGTGTGTGGCAGGGCTGCTACTGGCTTGACACCATTAGTAACACACATGATTATAATTAGGTAATATTGTGGTATTCCTGGTTCTATTTGGTCCCATATATAGATAATGGGACCAAATGGGATCAGAACTGAAAAGATAGATATATAATATAATTTATGAGTAAAATATTTCTTTATAATATGATTCTGAACTAATTTATCTATACTATAACATGATATAGTATCTATATTAAAGTGATTTTACATAAAAAGGGACTAATATATTAAGTAAAATGATAAGGGTATACTTTAATCCTGGTCCTAATATGGTCTCAGCAGCCAGTCTAATAGTAATAAATAGAAGCATTATTTTGTATTAGATTCTATTTCTCTCTTCTAATATCATATCAGACTTACTGATGATAATAGGTGAGAGAGGTCAACAGAGTCTCTTAAACTTGTATTTGATATTGAAGGTGTAAATAAATGTAGATATAACTATTTTAATCTATTTCCTTTATTAGTCTTTACTCTGTCCTTTGTAGTGTGTTTTTCTCTTATTTTCACACTCATTCTGGCATTTTTAAGATGGATTTTAGACTTACCAGAGTGTGTTATAGAATGGTTGCTGAGAGGAAGTTTTTTATATGTAAAGAATACTTATCTATATCTCTCTGCCTTGTCTATTCCTTGTTACTATGATAATCTCATGTGAATTTAATATTTACCTTGTAACACTTCAACCCTCTATTGCCTCCCTATCTCTCATGTGATCAGGGTTTAGAGACTAAACCCTTTTAGAAGAAGATAATTATCATGCTCTTACACTGGTGATATATTATTCTACTGGTCAGATATCCTGCAACTATAAGCTCATTAAACTTTATTATATATATTATCATATATATTATCATAGAGTTCTGCCTGGGCCTAGCTGAAGCATAGTGTCATAGATAGATCTAGTAGCTCTGAGGAGCTCCATATAGATAGTTACTAACCTTCTAGACTTGCTGAAGGTTAGTGATTTATTTACTAATCTATCTAATATTTGGAAATCCTCTCACCTATTTACCTATATATTCCCCTCTTTATGATATCAAAATATCTATCTCCTTTAGTCTAGTAAAGCTCTCATTAATAAACTCTACCTCTCTAAGCTCTGAATAGTCTAATTTACTCATCAGCTCCTCATCCCTTCTGAGCATCAACTGATACAGTGCCATCTCTATTTCTAATATAATAGTATTATTGCTTAGATATTAGAGTGTGCTTACATTTTTCTCTTAAATCTCTATAATGCCTCAGCTACATTTCAAACTTATATCAACTAGATGCTTTAGGGCCTACTCAACATCTCATACATTATTTATCTTGATAATATTCTTATCTTTTCAGATATTGAAGAAGAGTATAAGGAGCACATTCAATAGATTTTAGAATATCTCTAGTAATATGATTTTTTTACTAAGGAATCAAAGTGTACATTCTTTACCTAGAAAGTGGAATTTCTTGGGTTTATAGTGGGTGTCAATGGAGTCTATATGAATCAAACTTATATAGCTATCATCTTGGAATGGCCTGAACCACATATATTTCAAGAAGTGCAAGTTTTTCTAGGTTTTATAAATTTTTACTGGAAATTTATATACACTTATTCTTAAATAACAACTCCTATAACTAAGTTACTTAAGGATAGTGTTAAAGGCAAGAAACCTGGGCCATTTCATTTCACTGAAGATGTCAAGGCAGTATTAACTACAATTAAAAAGATCTTTGTAGAAGCAACACTTCTTAATCATTTTAACCCTAATTAATCTATTCAACTGAAGATAGATGCCTCTAAATTTAGCATTTATAGAATATTATTTTAATTAATGGAAAACTCAAATTAAAATGAGTTTAATAGATGAGAAGACTTCTATCCACTTACAACTTATAGGTGAGACTAGGCTTCAGTAGCTTTCTTTTCAAGAAAATTGAATTTAATATAATAATAGTATAATATGCATGATTAAGAACTCCTCATAATTATTAAATTATTCAAAACTTAGTAATACTACCTACAGGGTAGTAATTTTCCTATTTAAGTTCTTTCAGATCATATGAATTTATATTATTTCTTTACCACTAAGAAACTATCTGCAAGATAGGCTAGATGGGCTGAGTTATTATCTAAATATAATTTTTATATTCATTATCATCCTGGCTAGCTTAACCCAGCCAATATGCCTTCATAATGACTGGACTATAAAATAGTCCTGCAGGAGGAAGATGTCAATGGAGCACTTCCTACATTGCAGAAAAAACTAACTGTATGAGATTTAATTATATCTAGTTATAGATCTCAATTTAGAGCTGCAGAGGCTACTTCAGACAGTCAAATTAGTAATATTAAACTAACTGGAATAATAATACTTAATAAAGTTAGTACTTACAGTCTAAAACATCTCATACTACATCTGACTGCTATAAATACTACTTCAGATAAAATAGGCTATAAACTTCCCTTCAAGATGCTTCAGAAATTCATAAAGAAGGTATAAGATAGAGACATCTTTTATATATCTTAATTTTAAGAGCTAAAAGGTTGTGAAGAACCCAGGTTGAATTCAAATAGCAGACTTGAAGATTCAAAGCTGACAGCTAAGTTGAAAGAATGATTAATAGAAGATTATAACCTTCTAACATTCAATGAATCTATTTTTATTTCTACTAGTAGAGCTCTAAGATAAGAGTTACTATAAATTCATCATAATGATTTATATGCAGATCACTTTGGTATAATAAAAATTAAAGAACTACTTTAAAGAAAGTATTATTAGAAGAAAATTCATCAGGACATTTTAGAGTTTATCAACACATATAATATCTATAAAAGAGTAAAGTTACTAAAATACTACTCATATAGCATCTTGTCAGCTCTGCCTATTCCTGATCATCTCTGGAAATTAATATCAATGAATTTCATTATTGACCTGCCTAAGTCTCAATTTAAAGATTAAAAATATGATAGTATCTTGATCATTGTGGACCATTTTACTAAAATGACTAAATATATTCCTTATTTGAAGACTATTAAAGTACTAGAGCTTGCTGAACTTTTCATAAATTTTATTATCTATAAATATGATCCTTCATCATCATTAATAACAGACTGTAGGTCCTTATTTATCAGTTATTTTTAGTTAGCTTTCTACTATCATCTTTATATACATTAAAATTTAAGTATGGCTTTTCATCTTCAAACTGACAGTCAAATAGAATATCAAAATCAAACCCTTGAGTACTATCTTTAAATTTATTATATCTATTATTAAGATAATTGGACACAGCACCTTTCAACAGCACAATTTATATATAATAATGCTAAACAAGCTTCAATGGAAGTATCTCCTTTCTTTATATTTATGGGATTTAATTCAGATTTGCCCCAGAATGTTACAGATAATACCCCTAAGGGAGAGGCAAGCTCTGCTGTCAATTAAAAACCTCAAGAAGTTCTAGATGTTACAAAGAGACTTAATATATTAATAGAAATATATAAGAGGTTGACAACTAGCCTACAACACACTGCTGACAAGCAAGTGATGTATTATAATTAAAAATATAAGCTAATATCATTTAATATTAGAGATGAAGTTCTTTTATTAGTAAAGAACATTAAAATAACTAGACCTTGTAAAAAGCTAGATAATTATTAGTTTGATTTATTTCTAATTATCAAAATTGTTGGCAGACAGACTTATTAAGTTCAATTACCTCATTCTTTTAATTGAATATACCTCATTTTTCATGTGTCTCTCTTAGAACCTTACTGACAATAAGTAGGATTAGAACTACCTTGTCCTGATAGTATTGAAATTGAAGGAGATTTAGAGTATATAGTGGAGGATATTTTAGATAAATAACTGGGATGAAACAATAAACTAAAGTATTTAATTAAATGAGAAGGATATCCCACTTTGAATAATATATGAAAACTATTAAATAATTTAAAAAATTCAAAGGACCTTATCATAACCTGGGAGGCTACTAATTAGAATTAAGACATAAGAGTTCCTTATGATTAAAAGTCAAATAAAAAGAGGAAGTACTAGCTTCCTACTTTTTTCTCTTACTGGGTTTTTAAGTAGGTAGATAGGTTTTTATGATCTAAGAATAGATAATACTCTTCTTCTAGTTTTCTTAAAGGGTTTTAGAAGTTTAATGAGATTATCAACTTACATTAGAAAAGGAATTGAAAAGAGTATTATATCTAAAAGAGCTAGATAAACAATTTAATATTCTTTAGCCTGAAGACACTACAGAAGAAAAAAGAAAAGTAAAAGAAAAAGATAAATACTTTCCTTATATAGATATTATAGATATCTCAGAACAATCTACTTCCAACTATAACCTTATATTTTTTAATTAATAGAATACATCTCTTCCTTCTCTATTCTTATTTATTTTACTATTAGTCTACATGTCAGCACTATCTAAAGGAATTTTATACTTATCATCTTCTTTAGTAATTTCTTTATCTTTCAAAGCTCCTCCTTCTACTCCTCTAATTTCTTTGCAATCTGGCACAGCAGGGCAGCACACTTTAAACCCATTAAAATAGGTATGAAAGTAGCCTACTCTTTAGTAGGTACCTTCTTTCTGATATAAATTTCTACATTAGAGGTAAATTAATAATAGAAGACCTTAAGATACTTCTAAACATTATGCTTTGTATAGCTGAGATCTGTTAGCTCCTATATCTTTTGTAGCTTTCTATGGAATCTTACTGGTATCTATAGTTTTTATTAGAAATCATGTCACAATTAAATAAGCAGGGAAATAGTACTTATAAGGTGATACCATGATAGCATGTGTTATTTTTATAGTAATACTTATAGTTATTATACTGTGATTACTTCACACACACTATTCCCTAATCATTGCAGAAAAGCTTCATATAGTATAGATAGAAGACTTAATTTATATAGTATTTCTCTATCAGAATATTATTAGCTTCTGACTTCTTAGAGGGGTCAGAATCAGAATTAGAGGACTCAGAAGACTTTAAAGAGAAATTTAACTTATATTGATTAATCTTCTCATTCTTATCTTTATTTTCATTTTCCTCCTCTTTCTCATTCTCTAACTCCAAAGAGCCTTCTACCTCTACTAATTACTTAAGATAATCCTCTATATAGAAAGCTTCATCCTCATAATCTTCTAATAGAGAAGAATATAGAAAGCTACTAATAGGATCATCAGTACTAGGCCTAGATAATAGATTGTTATCTAACTAGAAAATTAATTAGTTACTTATTACTATCAATTTACATCTATAATACTTACATCAAAGTCATCAGATTCTGAGACTTTTTAGATACTATCTCTAAGATCTTTCTTCTTCTTCTCAACATTTTCTCTCTGGTAGCACTGAAGTTATTTTAGCAATCTCACAGCACATATAGACTTCAAATTAGAATTAGAGGCTCTATTTGCAGAAATAGTAATAAATAGAAGTACTATTTTGTATTAGATTCTATCTCTCTCTTCTGATATTATGATAGACTTACTAGTGATAATAGGCAAGAAGAGGCTAATAGAGTCTCTTAAACTTGTATTTGATATTAGAGGCACAAATAAATATGAATATAGCTATTTTAATTTATTTCCTCTATTAGCCTTTACTCTATCCTTTGCAGTGTGTTTTTCTCTTATTTTCACACTCATTCTGGTGTTTTTGAGATGGATTTTAGACTTACTAGAGCACATTGTGGGATGATTACTGAGAGGAAGTTTTTTGTATGTAAAGAACACTTATTTATATTCCTTCATCTTATTTACCCCTTATTATTATAATAACTCTGTATGAATTTAATATTCACCTTGCAACACTCTAACCTCCTTATTGCTCCCCTATTTCTCACATAATCAGAGTTTAGGGACTAAACCCTTTTAAAAGGAGGTAATTATTATATCCTTGTACTGGTAATATATTATTCTGCTGGCCAGGCTGCCAGATATCCTATAACTGCCTCATCAAACTTTATTATATATATTATTATATATCTCATCATAGAGTTCTACTCAGACCTAGTTAGAGCATAGCATTATAGATAGATCCAGTAGCTTCAGAGAGTTTCCTATAGATAGTTACTGATCTTCCAGACTTGCTAGAGGTCAGCAATTTATTTATTAATCTATCTAATATTTAAAAATCCTCTTATCTATTCATCTACATATTCTCCCCTTCATAATATTAAGATATCTATCTCCTCTAGTTTAGTAAAGCTCTTATTAATGAACTCTACCTCTCTAAGCTCTGAATAGTCTAATCTACTTATTAGCTTCTCATCTCTTTCAAGCATCAACTGATATAGTGCTATCTCTATTCCTAATATAGTAGTATCATCACTTAGATATTAGAGTATGCTTACAGTTAGTTAAATACTAGATGATAATAAGGGATCAGTCTCATTCAGTCTCTTTAAATATATTGAGCTTGAAGGCCAGAAGATCCTCCTATCTAGCACCTTTATAACTACTATTACAGACAATATAGTGTTAATCACCCACATCAAGATCAAAGCTCATAAGATACTAGTAAAGGAATGAGATGCAAAGAATTCAGGGAAGAAGACCAGATTTAACCATATAATTACAATTTACTTCAGTAAAAAATAGAATATAAATGACATACTTATCTTCAACACCTAGTATGACTGTCATCAAATTTACCTGCTACTAGAGTAGTATTGATACAACAGTGAGAAGCAGTTCAAAGTCCAACTGATAATATTTTTCAGGGCTAAAATTATAAATGCTAAGGCTGTAGCTGCTGCAGCTGCAGCTGTAGATATAGAAACTGTACAGTTAGTTAAGCTAACATTCAAAAAATGTATAAAAAATGTTAAAAATAAACTAAAATCTCCTATACAGCCAGCAAAATCACCTTATATTATAGAAGTAGATGATAATAAGAATATTACAGAAAAATCTGCCTGCATCATATCTACCATCAAATAATGCACTGAATTGAAGACTAAATGCAATAAAGAGGATAAACTTAATTAATTGAGTAGGAAACTGGAAAAGTAATAGCAATATCAATATTTAAACTGCAGAAATTATAATAGAGGAGTCTGCTAAATCTCACTGAACAATCTTCATATTTCTATGGTTACCAGTAAGATCAGTAACTGGGTGTTTAATATAATAAAGGATAAGGTCACACTGCAGGTCCCAGGTAGTAGATTAATCAAGAGACTCCTTAAGTGAGATTTAAAATATTCAAAAAAGACAGTAAAAGTTGAGGCTGTATTTGAGGCTTCAAATCAACTTGTACAGCTCAGTCTACTGATCATTATATTTCCTTTAAGTGCTCCTGCAGTGCCTACAGTGCAGAATAGAATGAGTAATTTGATGAACATAATGATAATAAGATGTTTAATAGAGATAATAGATGGAAAACCTTCTTATCTCCTGTATTTATTATATTCTTCACTGGATCCATTCAATCTGATGTTTAACCTGCCTGCTAATGTGCTAGCTGCATTAAATCTGCTGTATCCATTAAATCCAATGAGTCCTATAAAGCTATCAAATAATCAAATGATTCTAGCAGACTTACTCTTCAAATTGCTATTAATCTTCTCTCTCTTTTCTCTCTCTAAATCTGAGCTTCCACCATGCAGCAATCCTCTACCAACACTGAGTTCCCTAGCTGATCAGGTCTGGGATAAATATTTCAACTAGCTCATTACTAAATGCTCAATGCATGTAGACTCCATTAGAGACATAAAAGACATATTCAAATAGGAGGTCTTTAAGTTGAATATGATTTATAAACTATCTGAGAAGAAATTATATAGATTTAATATACTATAGGATGTTTTCTATATAATTCAGGATGGATTAAAAGATCCTATGTGGCTTCAACATCTCAGAGAGTTTAAATATAAGATTTATAGTAAGAGCACAGCTAGTTCTAGGCCTGCTACAGGGGATTTAATACTTTAGGGTGAGGAGGAGGATTCACAGTTTCTTAATGCTGAGACATAGTTAATTAATGAGAATGTAGATTCTTTTGATTATATATAATAAAATAGTCTTCTAATTAATATAAGCTAATTGAAAATATCCTCTTACATTAGAATCTCTCATAAAATTCCTCATAATATAGTGTAGGAACTTCTCAAAATCTCTACTAAATTACTTATCAATTAGAGCTCTATACCTCTATATCCAGGCCTTCAATGTGTGAAAAGACTCCTCAATTAGGTTATAATCTGATGAATATGGAGGTAAAAATAACAGGCTAATCCCTATCTCTATATATAAGACCTTAAGCTCTTGAGAATGGTGCATATTATAGTTATTCATCACTATAATATGATATCCTTACTAGTAGTCAGGTAGAATGTAAAGCCATATAAATTCATTAAATCTCTTGATGTTATATGAGCCATGAAAGATATTATAAGCCTTATATCCATTAATAGTTATAATAGATAAGATAGACTACCTACTTGACCTCTTATAGAGGGTTTTAATTTAGCATGGGAAGCCTCTCACTGATCATCTATATCTTTAATTAGCTGTATATTTATTTGTAGTGCTCTCATCAAGAAAGATGAACTATTCAGGTTCATATTGAAATATCTATATAAGCTATGCCTAGTAGAGCTTAGAATCCTACTGAGTAATAACATATTTAATCTTTTTATTTATTATATTCAGCTTCTTCAGTGCTCTGAATATCAATAAGGCTTCAAAAGTTATATTAAACTCATCCTTCACAAACTTAATGATCTCATTCAGATATACTATTAGATACTCAGTAAAGAAGTCCTTCAACTCTTAGAGTATATTCTGAGTTATCTTTAGTAGCCTTCCTTGAATTACTCTATATCCTCTGGATGTTCTAAAAACATGCTGGTTCCATTGAATTTAATATATAGTTACCAGATGAACTAACTATATATAGATGATTAAAGCTGATGAGTTTTCAGTCTCTAATAGCTATATAATCTGATTAATAGTTGATTTGTCAAGAGGGGTAGGCATTCTAATGGAATCTGGCAGATTTGACATGAAAATCAGGGTTGAATGGTATTTTTTGGGCAGGTAAGAGGCATTGTTGATTTTTTTGTCTCTATTTTCTATGCTAGGTGAGAATGACACACATTTTTTTGGTGTGTGTTTCCACCAAGGGCTGAATCACATGACTTTCACATGGTTTTTGCAAGGCACAATATCTTATCTCACCTGGTGTCTCTGTGGGATCTTCACCAGTAACGAGCCCATAAGTATTATATTCCTGTACATCTACATACATGATCGAAGCTTTATGGAGGTAATAGCTTCCCAACCGCCTTCAAAATGAACGGCATTGACAACCACCCCTAAGCTATGAAACTGACAAAAAAAGCCATAGAAAAGACATCTTCTTCAAGCTTGAAACCCAGCCAGAACTTTGAGAACCCCATAATAGATCGAGATACCCCACCCAAAAACAGAAAAAAGAAAAGAAAAGAAAGGAAAAAAACTAAACCAACTCCCACCCCGCCTCCCTACCCAACGCCTCCAACGCCTCCATCGCCTCCCCCTCCCTCCCCTCCGGCACAAACACATAATCATGAAAAAACCCACTAACAACATTCGCACTGATCCCCCTCTCCCCCAACCTCCCCGCAACCGCCGCAATCAACCCCACCGCCTCCAGACTCGACTGCACACCCAACATGATCTTGCGACAGGGGAATGCCATGCTGCTATCGCTCCTGCTGCCGCCCGGGCCAAAGCCATGCGCTTCTGCGAGCGCCCGCGTGGTGATGATTGTGAGACCTTCGGGCTCTTGGAAGAGGAGTTGTGGCTTTAGTGGGTGCATGGCGAGTGGGGCGAGGGTTGGGGTGGTGGTTGTTAGGTAGATGTAGGTTTCTGGGGAGAGGGTTGGGCGGAGGGTGGAGAGGAGGGTGGGGAGGGAGGTTTCGCCTGGTGCTGGTGCTGGTGCTGCTGCTGCTTCTGCTGCGGGGGGGGTGGGAGGCATGGTTCGGATTGGTATGGTGTGTATGGTTTGGCGAACTGTTTGTTGGCTGGTTTCTTGTTCTTGTGTGGGTTGGAGGATGGGATGGATGGGTACTGTGAGATTTTTTAAAGGAAGCTTTTATGCTTATTTAAACAAGGATGAGTGAGATGGTTAACTGCATCCATGACACTGCTATTGAAATACTAGTTAACTAACCAGTTAGTCAGCTGGACTTGATATAAATCCTCAACCTCATCGATCGTAGCTTAGAGTGGACACCTAACTGATAATGTATGGAAAGCACTTTTAACTTACTTAATAATAAGATTAAAAACACTAAGAAATAAATATAAATCTCCAAGTAAAGTGATTAGCAGCCATATCAAGGTAGGGTATTAACTAAACCATTCGGATTGCAGGAGTAATATCTAGTATTATACTATTTTAAGCTATGAGTTAATCCTCCTGCCTACCACTACCTATTTCACAAGCAAAATAAGAAACACAGGCCAAACAAAAATAAGTCTAATAATACTAATAACAATCTAGTAATACACAGTGAAGAATATATATAGTATGTATAGTATATCGCTAATGGATCAGTATGTGCTGCGCTCAAGTAGCTAAAAAAAAGAACTGGAAAAGGGGGGTAGTATTTTCATAAAATTTCTCAAAACAGCTAAACCAAAGAAAAAAAATAAACTCCAAAGGTAAAATCAGTATTTTTTTTTTTGGTTCCAGAAATGTCCTTCTTGACAAGAAGAACAGGTGCTGTAACTATTTGCAATGCGAAATGAAGTCATTGTAATGCCTAGCGCCGCCGTTGCTTATGATAGGTAGGGCTGAAAGGATAGCGTTTGTAAGAACATTCAAGAATATATGGAAGGCAGGGAAGCAGCAAAAATAAAATGGAAAATATATAAAACAGGGGATATCATATGTCATAGCGCATGGGGGATATTTGGGGTATAGGAGCAGGCAAAATATAAAACAAATATGTATGACAATGGGATAATATACGGAACCAACACCTCGTGCTCCCCTTTGTTTGCTTTTTTGGTAGACTGGGCTTTAGTAAATCGAAACGGAGAATAACAAGAATAGAGGACAAAGAAAATGTGTGTCTGCTTCTCCAATCTCATCATGAGTTAGTTGAAGCACCAGCCCCCCTGAGTTTGTCGATACAGCTCCCGAGTAAGCTGGCTGCCTCGTGGAGAAGCTCCCAGCGAGTAAGAGTGAAGGTCTCACGTAAGACCATTAGCAGACCCAGGCAACGATTCCGGTCACGCAGTTCGAGAAGGTCTCCAGGTGTACGCACACCACCAACCCGGTTAAGAAACTCGTACATGTCATTCCGTTGCTCCTCGGGAGTGAGCAGTTCTGGAACAGGGGGGGTTATTGGGCCGTCCAGAGCGTAACCATAGCTCCAGACTACAAGGGCGGCAAAATAAAGAACCCACGGGCGATTCAGGAGAAAATCATCACGCGCAGCGTATTCTTTTAGACCGGGGTATCCCAAGGCGCTAAATCCGATACCACGGCGCTCATTCGGGATGAGAACTTGGGCAAGGAATTTCAAAGCGAAAAATGCTGCATCGCGGGCAGCCGCTTTGCCTGCCCAGCGTTCAGTCATCTTTTCTCGTGCGGTGCTGTAGTCTTTCGGAGTGATAGATCTGCCAAGGAGACGACCGGCTCCAGCGAATATTTGACAGTCAACGACATCGACGTGAGATGCCATATGGGCTAAGTGGTGCAAGACGGTCCGGGACTCAAAAATAATATCGTCATCTACGGAATATTGCTGACGATACCCGGATGGATAGTTAGGTGGATTGGACTCCATCAGCGCGTCATCAAAGTCATGTTTCCAATAATCAAACGCGCGCAACAAGGCCGATCGCCATTTATCTCTTCCTCCTAACGCTTGGGCGACACCCAGTGAACTGACTTGAAGGTCTCGTTGGTTCATGTGCCAGCTAACGCTGAGTAGGCCAGCCATGATAATGGTCCTCCCGAACGAATTAGTTCTGACAGTCTGGCCATTGAGGGTCTTCTTCAACCCATCAAGAAACATAGTTGCTTTGATACCATTAGAGTGAAGGCTGGATTGCACTCTTGCCACTTCAGCGGCGCTAGTTGCCGACCATAGAGCTTCGTCGCAAGGCAATGGAAGACGCATTTCGTGAGCAACCATTTTCGCTGAATGGCCAAACATAGTAGCATGGGTCGAATCTAGAACAAAGGCAGCAAATGCCACTCTGCGGGTGGCCTCCGCTTTGATCCATTGGGCCCAAGATTCCTCACCGGCGCCCGATTCCGAAGTTGAGTTTGTCCCCGAAGTAGCTGTAGATTTGTCGCGAAGACTCGGGGGAGAGTCAAATGGCGATCGACCTATTAACGAACTTCCGCGACGCATTAGAGTTAATGTGGTGTCGTGATGGATATGTGCACGCTCGTGTAAAGCCCTTGTTGAATACAGCTTCTCATAAACCTCTAGTAGTAGTAGAGTCTGGAATATCCAGAGTTTTGCGGGTGGTTGGAAGTCTGTATCCATGAATATCTCCCAGCGAATATGCCAGGCCAGAAAATTACCAAGTTCAGCGGCGGCATCCGTCAAGGCCTGTCCATGGAGTTTATCAAGGCTGGCGGCGCCGATAGCCATAATAGAAAGGAGCAGAAGATTCGGCGTGTTATCTACGGAAAAGGTAGGTTTGTGTAGGATAGGAAGTTGGTCGTGGTTATGGTACCAATAGGAACCAATATAGGTTTGCATCATGCGGAGACTAAGGATGTGTCCATCAGCGTCGATATCGCCATCCAACAGGGCATCCTTCCGCTTTTTGACTGCGGCTTGATTGGTTTCATTGAAGCGAGTCTGGATCAGGTCTATCAACTCATTCCGCTTTTCTTCCGACATGATGGACTGGGGCGGATCGGAGTCGAGTAAACTTGTGACACTCATTGGGTGTTGTTGCTGAACTATGTTTGTAAAGTAGCTCGTCAAGGCTGCGTCACTTGGATAGTAAGGGCCCTGGGGATGGGCGGAAGCCGGGTCTGCGTAGTTGGGCATCATACCAGACGCGCCCGGGTACGCAATAGGCGACGAGTTGTTGGAATGCTCGTTAAACAGCCACGCAGTAAAATCGTCGGTCATCGCGAACGGGGAACGATTCAAGGTCTCGCCGCCAAATATTGGAAGGGCATAGGATGACATATCTATATCCGAAACAGAAGAACCCGAGACCATTACACCAGTGGAGGGGTCGAGCGCGTTTAAACCGTTGGATATTGCATTTGCGATGGAAGCAGAAGTGGCGTGGGTCATGGTCGGGTTGGAGTAACCAGTGTGTGACAAAGATGACATCTGCAAATTCTGTTGCGGAATGTACGAATTTGGCTCCGTAGCCAGAGACCCATCGCTGGTCATACCAGTGGATGACATATATGCAGTGGAACTTGTAAGGTTGGGTACCGCGGTTGATAGCTGGCGTGGCCGAACATTGGGTGAGTTATTGGAAGGCTGACTGGTTGAAGCAATATCTGGGGGACTAAACGGTGCGCTCTGGTGACGCTGACCATCGTAAGTCCCATATGCCGGCTGGCGATTCGAGGAACCGTAAACCGAAATTGGTTGTCTCTGCGGACTTAGCGTGTAACTGCTGGTACTATCAGAACGTTTTATTGGGGGGGGTGGACCAGCATATGACTGCTGCGGAGTCAAGGGCTGGAACTGATTTTCGATGGAAGTCAATGAGGAACCAGTGGAGCGGATAGTGGAAGGATTGGTATAGTTTTGAGAATTCGGGTTTGTTGAATTGGTAGACGAAGGCCCGGGAAGAGATGGCCGCCCCATGTTCCTTGGGGCGTTTGCAGATGGGGCCTGCTTTGAATATGGAGAGATTGGGTCATCTGTAGGCGAAACGGCGGGGTTAGTGCCATTCCCAGGAGCGACTATATCGTTGCGCGGAGGAGGAGGAGGCACAATGGCGAGATTGCTGGCGGTGTGGGCAAAGTTGTCGCGCTTCTGGAGCTGCGAGCCATGGGTTGTATGACGCTCTCGATGACGGACACAAAGATCCTGGCGGACAAAGGAACGGTAGCAGTCGGGAAAGTCACAGCGGTAGATATGTTTTGGGGTATCTTGGAAGCATCAGCAATGGATATCCGGAACGGTTGGAATGCAGGCGGATGGCCGCGAGAGTAAACGGAAAAGAGTATCGAAACTACTCCAATAAATCTGTAGAGTTCCAAACAACCAGATCCGTAGACATCCGGAAGAGGTAACTTGCAGATATATAAAAAAAAAAGAACTGAACATACGGTTGAGTTGGTGTCGGTATAGATGTTCAGCTCTCGAGTAGCTCTTCCCGCAGCCCTCATGTTTACAATCAAACTTCTTCTCTGAATCGCCTTTCCGGCTCCTTTTCCGTTTCTTCGCAGAATCATTCTGAGCCTGAGCAGGTTCCGACTTGTTCTGTGAATCCTGAACCTCACGCAGGGCATCAGGGTCGTCGTCGCGACCTCGCCGGTGGCCATGAGCCAGCTTGCCGGCCTCCGCCATTACATCGGCGGACAGAGTCATGGCGGGCAGGAAAGGTGGACGCCAATTCGGACGGGGACGCGGTCTACGCTATCCAATGCCCTCGCTGAAGTGTGTAGGAGATGCGGAGTGGTCTCGGACGCCCATCAGAGCTCGAGGTCGCCCGGGCGAGTGAGGGGTAGGAGGACCAGGCGCAGGCGGAGGATAAGCAGGACGGGCTGGGTCGCGACATGCGGGGGGCACAGAGACAGCAACGGACAAGCGTGCCAGGAGGAAGAGACAGTGACAGCGCAGCGTCGAGGCGGAGGAAGACGACGAGCAGAGACAGAGATGGAGAGACGCGAGATGAAAGGGAGTCCGCATCGCTTGCTGGAAGGGGCCTAGGGCAGATACGAGCAATCCGCGCCCAGCACAACTAGCGAGCTGGATAGCCCGACACCACCCAGCCCAGCGCAGATGACCAGCGCAAATTTCACGCTCGTTTCTTTTTCTGCTGGCGGGAGACGAGTCGGTGTTTTCTTTTTTCGCTGTTGCGCGTCAAGGAGCTAACTACTCCGTACCATGACTGGCCTCTGTCTCAGCCAGGGGAACCAATCTATGGATGCTGGATGCCGGCGAGGAAGACATTCTGTATAGCGGTCTACATACTAATAACTCTGTACGGAGTACCTACGCAGATGTCTCTATAAATCGACTGTGTTATGACGCCGAAAGCTGTCTCTTGATTCTTGAACGGCTTGCCACACACGCCTTTTGCTCTCATCCGCGCTGTTCTCCCAATATTCCGTCAGACAGGCACCAAACGAAACAGCACCTCTGACGCTACGGAGTACTCCAACTGCAATGGCAAAGATGAATTGGGCCCCTACATCTTAACAGACAGCTTTTTCAGGGGAGCCCAAACCCGTCGGCCAAGGCGGGAAAAGAATAAATAAAAAACGTTCTCGACCGTACCCAACCAGCTGGTAAGAGGAACAGCTAGGATAGTTACAGGCTTACAGCCCAAAAAAAGTGTGGGGGGACAACGAATCGAAACTTGATCGAAACTTCGATCATCAATGCGCAAAGCGTGGGAGTAAATACCAATGAATCCCTCACTCAGATCAGGAGAATTGAGTTCAGTTCACTCGCAGCAAATACCACGCAGTTGACGGTGCAGCGGGCTGGTTGCGGGGGTCTGGCAAACCGTTGAACCTTTATCGATGGAGCCCTCCGATACATGACGAAATTTGAAGTCAAATCATTTCGTCCTCCGTATGAGCTCCTACCATGCAAGCACCCATTTCACCGCCTGTAAACTGGCTAACAATTCCTGAGCATGTTTGAACATCGCCTACATTTGCCATCTGCTCGAGGCGTGCTCCAATGATTGATGAAGCCCAGGAGAAGACAAATGCAGAGCCATGGAAACCTGAAACCTTAGTTTCATAGACCTGTGATCTCGCCCAGACAAGCGAGCACGTTGGCATGATGTTCCTACAGCGTCCTAAATGAATCAGGGGGAGGAGGTAAAAACAGGCAAGGAAACATGTTCCATCAAGCAGATATTTCTAGGAACTTTTCTCGTACAATGCAACAACAGCATCGCTAGTTACCCCCTCCGCCAAGCGAATTCTTGGAGCGGAACAAACGACGACGGGACCGACCGGCTCGACCCGCCAACCAAAAGGAGTTACAAACCTTATTAGACCGCCCGGCCATCAGGTGGCCCTTGCGTCGATGCCTGCGCTCGACTTCCCGGTGTAAGAAACCCGAGAGTGAAATTTTTTCAACCAGAGGAAGAATATGCTGGCGGCAACTGCGCGACATAATACCCAATGAGGGATAGGCAAAAGGGCTAAAACAAAATCTCAAATCTAAATAAATGCGTGAAACTTGCCCATTTTCTCTAGTGGCTTGTTTTTACCCTTGATACAATTTCACAGAGTTTCTGCTGCATGACCCCAGACCTCGGGCTGCCTGACTCCACTAGCCAAGGGCCCACCAGCCACTTACTGATGGCCGGTGACATGCTCGTTGGACATGCAAGTTTTCGTCGCTAATCAGGTTCATCCAAACATTCTCATCGAGAAGGTTGGCCCATCAAATGCAATCACGAGCTACCAATCACAACGAAGACAAAACCGAGCACTCAGTTGGCCATTCTCCCTCTACCAATCTCACCGACGATGCCCCGCAAAAATAGGAAAATAAGCAAACACAGTCAGCTCCAATCCTTGAGCACGGAATGGAAAGGTTCCAGCCCCTTCTGAGGGTTCCAGTCTGATCAATCTTGATAAGAAAAGCCGCAGTCAGAGAAACCTTCACCGAATCCATCCCTTTCTTTTGGCCCCGCAGTTGGTTAACTACTAGTCACGATTCGCCGTTCAAAATCATTTCTCATAAAAAGAATGACCCTTTATCAAGCACCTCGATATCAGATTCTCGTACCCATAACGACATCCATGTACACATCTCCGCTCCATAAAACAAAAGGTAAGAGAAATCGCCCCACCGCAAGGCACTAAACGACTCCATGCAAGAACTTGATCCGAGGAGAAGTACCCCCGCGGAATACGGGAACGTGAACCCTAAAAGTTAGCTTCGTCCTCTTTCTCCTTTCTTTTATTATTGGCCAGTTTAATTCAATTCGTGGGCGAAAGGCTAAAAATACACTAGTTAACTCGGGGGATGCACACACTATTCGAAGGAACTCAGCCGTAGCTTCCCACAGGCTATGAATAGGATGTCGTGCGTCATTCGTTATTTTGTTTGGAGCTGGTGATGGCCACTGATGGGATAGTTCTCGGTCGAAAACCCCTTTTTCGCGTCCCGTGCCCTTTTATTTCGAGCTTCCATGAGAAAGGAAGGCTGACCAGCAATCCAATTGACACCCACTGGTGGGCTAGTGGTTCAAGTAACTAGTTACGAAAATTTGGGGGGCCTTTTTCAAGAAAGAAGAAGAAGAAGAAGAAGAAGAAGAAGAAGAAGAAGAAGAAGCGATAGCTAGGAGTAGGGATCAAGCCGAGTCGGCTACGCTGAACATCCAATGTCCATAATGTCCCCATGGCAGAGGGATATTAAACGTAATTGGACCTATCGAAAAAAAATGTAAATATAAATTTATAAAATACTACCCCGCCATTCCCGCGCCCGCCCCCACTACCCCGGTTCCCCGCCCCCGAGCTGAGAGGAATAGAAAGAAGAGAGGGTGGAAGGAAGGACGGGCGCTTCGCGCAAAAAACGCTAGCTGATAATATTCAGTAACTGATGCCCAATGGCTTTTTGTGGTTGGACACTTTGGCAGCAGTTAATGTTGGACTGCCTCCTAGCGACATGGGACGAGAGTGATTGAGATGCGATCATTGAATATCACTGTCTTCCATCCGTTATCCCTCTTGTTAGAGGTATGTAGCCCCCTAGCTTGACATGCATAAGGCAGGAGTGCGCATGCAATGCCACATATAAATAACCAGTTCACTACCTACCCCCCAAGAAATACAGACTATGCCCGTCGAACTAGTTAGCCAACCAACGAGAATATTTTCCGCGGCCCGTGTTACATTATTTTTTCCCCACGACGTATGGAATGCTTATTCTCTGCAGTGCAGAATTCCTAGTGGGTTGAAGTTAGACCTATCATTGTAAAGGTCCAAAGGAGATACCGACCTGATCCAACTTCACCGGGTGTCTGAAAGGAGGAATCGATCTAATGAGTCCGAGCATCCGGTGTGGATAAAAAGGGGCATGGGTAGGGGAAGCTGGATGGGATAGGATTGGTCCACGCCGCTTTTGTTGGAATTAGGGGGGTGGGGGGATTACTTTCTTTTTGCTTTTTTCTTTTCTTTTCTTGCTTTTTTTTTTGTTTCGCGTTTGCGCGAATTGTAGTTACTACCGCAAGTGGTTGATACCCGATGAATCAGCTATGAGCAAATGAGATGGTGTCTTCTATGCTAACACTACTTCACCTCAGTTATGCCCTTTTTTCTATAAAACGTGTCCCTGTCATGATAGAAGAATTTATCTATTTTATCCAATCTGATAAAATTAACTTTTGGTTACCATGTTACTAATTTCTGAGGTTGAGAAGGCTATCTGGTATAACAGTGTGACACAGTTGGATAGATAAGTCCATCAAAATTGGAGATTAAGGATTCATTCAATGTTGCAGATATGTAAGGGACTTGCATTCATTGAACCAACTTCTAAATTAAGTGGAGAAACATCCAGTTCGGAAAGGAAAAGCATCTTGGTGATTTTTGAGGCTGATGACGCTGGAAATATAGCCTAGTACCAATTAGGCCTTAGTGACCCGCCCTGGCAACCTTATATCCAATAAGGTGGCTGTTATGTGGGGGCTCTAAACCTTATTTTGCTTAACCTTAATTCTATCCATGGAACAACACCGGATGTTATTACAACTACACTTGGAGGAAGCAGATATTTAGCTTGTTGTGAAAGGTAAAGGTGTCAGGCAATCATAATTATTCCAAGGAAAGGAAGGTTCCAGGCGTTGCTGTCCAAATTAGGAATGGCTCCAATTATGCCCAAAATATTCTGCCGCTCCCGACCACTCCTCAACTTCATCTCCTCAACCCCCCAAAGACCGGCATTCAGAACCACTCAATTCTAATGAGTTTATAGGATGATGTCAGTATAAACTAGGTACTACTTACATTCCAACGATTTACAGTTATTACCTGCAGTGGGGATGGATCGGAAGTGACTGTTGCCCAGCTCTGATCCCTAAGAGACTAATCGTGCCTTTCCGCAGCACCTCGTTGTGGGCAGCTTCAAATGCTGCACCTCTTCTAGGTGCGCCACACCATAAAGGTAAAAACACTGTTTTCATGATTTCTCAACAACCACACAAGATATAAAGCTCACATTAAGAAGGAGTTATTAATTTTCAATAAGAAATCATATAGTACTAAAAAATTATATTTAAATTTATCCATTCTCTGTAAACTTATAACAGGCTGAAATTTCAGGTGCAGAAATAGAGATCTCAAGAATACTCAGAGGCAGCCATACTATAAAAGGTCGTTACCTAGTCTCGCTTTTTACCATATCGGTGTTTTGGCCGGATCGGTGTTGCGCGCCTTGATGAAGTGCATGTCAGGTCCCAGCGTACCCTCGATTAATATACCAGCGCTGCTAGTCGAAGGCTCGATTAATATACCAACGCTGCTAGTCGAAGGCTCGATTAATACACCAACGCTGCTAGTCTTTGACCACTCACACGTGCCATTTGCGCAGCAAGCAGGAGATGAGTCAGAACACCCACTCTCATCGCACTCACACGTGGGACAAGAGTTGTTGCCACAGCAGACAGGTGATTGTTCGTCACATCCACTCTCACCGCAATTGCATGGATTACCTCTGTCCAATTTGCACTTGTCGTCGCACTCGGGAGCGGTGGTTGGTTTTGCGCTGGTGACAGTTGAAAACGTGGTCGGGTTAGTTGTGGTTGGTTTTGGTCTGGTGACGGTTGGATGCGTGGTCGGGGCCGGCGGCAGGAGACAGACACATTTTCCATCTTTACACCCGCTGCGGAGCGGGGCGCTGCAGACCACACCTGGGGCACACTGGCTAACTGTTTCTGGGGTGCATACAAAGCCGGTTGGTGACCCGCCACGCACACACGTCGCGGTGGCTGGAATATCGTCGTTATTCTCTCCCTCCTGTCGCTCCTGTCGGACCATGAGCTTCTTCCCTGTTTTCAGATTGTAAGGACAATAACCGTCCTTTTTCAGCTCTGGAATGGCCGCACCGTTCCATATCCCTACTATATCGCCAGCACCTGGTTGGTTAACTCGCGACCAGCCGTTGTTAAGTATGTACTGCTTAAGCCCGGCTGGGCTCATGTCAGGATCATTTCCTTTGGCATCCTTAGGGAGCCGCCCAAGCTGATGAAGTTTTAAGAAATAGGCAGCAAGCCCGGAGGTATAGGAGGTGGCTACGGACGCTTCGTCAGTAAATCCGAACACAACTCCTCCCAGACAATATCGACTTACCATCTGACGTGCCTGTTGACACCTTATAAGTCCCTCTATCGGGGAAAATCGGTCTCCTCCACGTTGCCTTATTACCGTCTGGTGCAATGACATCTTCGCCCGGTCCATAGATGTGCGGAATTCCTATCGATGGCTCGAAAAATGATGTCGTCCCCCTTTTTCCAGTGACAGGATTTGCGGCCCCGACTACTAATAACTCGGGAATATTTTTGTCATCTTTCGAAGAACCAAAGAGGCCAGGGTATCCAGGATACTATAACTATAGTGTTAGGGTACGTGTTTGGCCGGTTGGGGGGGTTTGAACTTACCCCATTGCCCGAGCCAGTAACCACAAAGACACCTTTCCGAATAAGAGATGTGATATGGACGTGCAGCCGCTCCTTCCAGACCTCAAAGTCCTGATTAGTTGCTTCGGGTGCTCCTTGTTTGAATAATTGAAGGTTGTAGCGCCATGACAGATTTAAGATAGCTCGCACAGTCCCGCTGTCGCCTGTAAAGGCATCGTTGACGAGTGCTACCCCCCTAAGGTAGTCATCCGGTGTTCCGCCGCTACCACTTTGTTTCCTTCGCGGCACACGTACAATGTAAGGCTTGACCTTCTTGGCGATCCCAACTCTTTTACCAGCCACAAAACCCAGCATGCTTGTGCCGTGCGGGTTACAGTTCTGACCTTGAATACACTTGCCACCAATCGGTGTACCACCATCGTCCTTGTGTTTTTTACCATCATAGTCATCCGCGACAAACATGTACTCAGCCTTGCCGGCAATATATTCGAATTCCTACGGGCATAACGTCAGCTCCACGGCATAAATATACGTGATGGTTGCAGGCACTCACCCGATGATCTAATTGCGCACCAGTATCCACGATGTAAACAGGGATGTCTTCTCCAGCGCTCACATCGAAGAAATAGCGGTCGTCAAAGTCCTCTTCGGATTCCTCATTTGCAGAAAGGTAAATCATTTGGCTGCGGCCCTCGAAACCCCCAATGTCATCATCGAGATACTTGACTTGGTATCTCCAGTCTGTTGATGGGTCACCACAGTCCGTGCATGGCTGATAAACCGCTGCGACCTGTTAAGGAGTTGTTGTTGTTAGTAGTTGAGCCTTAGAAAAGTCTCTTGAAACATTTCTTTTCCCTTCTTTGACCGCACTGCCTGTACTCACATTCGGTATTTTTTCGACTTTCTCAACTTGTCCAGGTTCCAGACGGACCCGCCAGAAGTCAACACCCAACGACTTTGTGTCGAAGACTTTAATCTTTGACTCGTCCTGAAGTAACTTCTGCATCTCCGCATAGATGGCATTAGTCTCGTCCGTTTTGGTACCATCACGGGGCCAAACAAGATACTCCACCGCTACAGGGCAAAAGTTATCGCCCTCCTGTCGTCGAGCATTTCCATCAGTCGGTGCTGGAGTGCATGACACTGTTGTGGTGGTGGGAGTGACGGAGCAGCCTGTCTTCGGGATCTCTGTCTTCGTAGAGCAGGCTGTTGCTCCATCCCCACTGCAGGTAATAACTACATCGGTCACGGTTGCAGTCTCACAGCCGTCAGTTTTTGTTGCTGTTGCTGTTTGAGTGGCATCCACCACTGCGCATCCGCGCACCTCACCGCACTGTGGGGGGGGCACCGTCGATCCTACGGTTTGTGTCGTGCCATCGACTGTAGAAACGATGAAAGAGGTGGTTTCAAAGCACAGTTCGGCGGTTTTTGTCTGGCAGTTTGTGGGCTCAGGTTCCTTGGGGAATGTAGGAACATGATTGGGGCCAACACTAGTCGATTGAAAAGGGTGTTAGTCAATCGGTTCAGAGACATGAATACCTAGGTATACATTCAGTAGCCATCATCGTCATCATCATCACTTACCTGAACTTGGGCCACGGCGGAAGCTCGCCTTTGATTCTGATTCCAGTCGGCAGCTTGATCTGTCCAATGGGAGGAGGACCCCTATTCCGCAAATGTACAGGTTAGTAAAGCTACTTACTTCTCAGCACCTAGCGGGACGTTTCTTACGGAGGATAGATCCCAGGAGGGAGTTTGAATTTCCACCCCTGAATGTTTATGCTGGGGAATTTGATGCAGATCTGATAAATCTTATATTAGCCCGCACCCTGCAAATGCTGATTATGACGGCGTGTGTTCGAAACTCACAGTGAAGAACCACAGATCGCACGGTACCACAGCACTGTCGTCGTCGCCATCGTCATCATCGTCCTCTGGCTCGGGCTTTTCGACCTTTTGTTCAACTGGGGTGATGATAGCCTCCGGTGGCCATTGAGTGAGGGTGGACGACGGATCTTCGTCGTCAGTTGTCTGGGGTGGAGGGGGGCTGACAGTGATGGTTGGAGGCCCCTCAGGCACGAACGTGAATGTCTGGCCTTCCGTTGTCACTGTTGTTGGTTGGGTTACTGGTGGGAATGTGAGGGACTCGGTCCCAATGACAACCACTACCGCTGAGGTAGTAGTTGGTGGCGCTGGCTCCCCAACGGTAATGGTGGGAGGTCCATTTGGAACAAGCGTGAAAGTCTCACCGTCAGTAGTCACCGTCGTTGGAGTGCTTACAGGCGGGAATGTCAATGTTTTGGTGCCATCGATCACCACGACGGGCTTTCCTGGGTCCTGTCCAGGGCTATCTGTACTTGTCGTCACTGGCGGCGGTTTCCCAACGGTAATGGTGGGAGGTCCATTTGGAACAAGTGTGAAGGTCTCGCCGTCCGTTGTCACTGTTGTTGGAGTGCTTACAGGCGGGAACGTCAACGTTTTGGTGCCATCAATCACCACGACGGGCTTTCCTGGGTCCTGTCCAGGGCTATCTGTACTTGTCGTCACCGGCGGCGGCGGCTTGCCGACGGTAATGGTGGGAGGTCCATTTGGAACGAGTGTGAAGGTCTCACCGTCTGTTGTCACTGTTGTTGGAGTGCTTAGAGGCGGGAATGTAAGGGTTTTAGTCCCATCAATCACCACAATGGGGGTTGCTGGGCCCTGTCCAGGACCACCTGTGCTCGTCGTTTCTGGCGGCGTCGGCGGCGACAGAGTCAAGGTTGTGCCTATGGTGACAATAGTTGTGGGTTGGGTGATAGGAGGGAGAGTTGCTGTTTCTGTTCCAATAATAACTATAGTCGGGGGAGGTTGTGCTGGATCCGTGTTCGTGGGCGGTGTCAACGTGAAGGTATGGTCCAGTGTGGTAACAGTGGTAGTAACAGTTACAGCAGGGAGCGTGGCAGTCTGCGTGCCGATTATAACCACTGTGCCTGTTGGACCTGGAGCTGGATTACCGCCGCCGCCGCCGCCGCCACCACCACCAGCAGTCGTAGTTGGACCCGGACCGCCTGCGGGCGGTATCGTCACGCCGTCTGGCCCCGTGCAACTGAAATCTGCATTGCATGTAAAGGAGCTATTGGGGCAACAACCAAAGCCGCAACAGATTGTGCCTAGATGAGCGTCAGTTCCTGATGTTGATTTTGGAGATTCTGGATACTGGTACGAACCTGGACCACAGAGATTGTGCTGGCCATTAGGGGTATCACAGCAGGTATCTGCATCTGTACCGCAACGGTCTTGACACCAGTACTGGCCTTCCACACATTGTTGTGCCTTGACTAAAGACGCAGTAAGGGACACGGCTATCCAAAAGAAAACCGTGCCCCCCTGTGAGCCAAGCCTCATGGTTGTTAAAATGAATTTGTGGGTAATATGCTGCCTTTCGGCAGGGTTGACTCCCACTACGAAAGGCCCGCGGCTAAGTTAAATTCTATGGAATTTAAGAGGTGTTAACAAAATAGGGGTGGAATCGATGGGTGAACAAAGAAAGAAGAAAGATTCTATAAAAAAAAGGGGGCCAAGGGGCGATGCTGTACCAAATAGTGAAGAAAACAGTTTGGACTTCTGTATTTCCTAACTCATATATATATCCATTTCTTTATACTCACCATATCAGCCATATCAATAATAGATCGCCCCCAGCCCCGTTTGCAGGGCCCCCAGTACATGTCCTCAGCTCGTCCGGCATACCAAAGGGTTCCGGACTCCGTGGTAGGGGTTGAGAAGCATGGGATAAGCATACGACTAGGGCTATCCGTGCAAGTGCGTTGGATTACGCGGGATCGCTGGTGTATAAATATTTGTCAGGATTCTCAAGTGATGAGGTTATTCCCAGCTGGACTGGATTATGTAACCCCCCCGTCCCCACTGTGACAATCTAGATCGCTTCAAACAAATTGTTCCCCCAAAAAAAGGTACATAAAAGTGAGCTGACATTTCCACTACATTGTACCTGCATGGGGCCGGGAAAGGAGGAGTTGAAAGCTTGATTCAAAAATCACAAATGAGAAATGTAACTACGGCGCCAGAAATAGTAGTTAACTACTACTGAACAGGATCCATCTGGCTCAAGAAACGCTAGCAGGGAGAGATTTCCTCCGGATATCTCTGACAAGATACTGGACGGGAGCGTAATCGCCATTTTTAATGCTTTCTTCTCTGCGTATTTCAAAGTATCTAGCACCAAGTGCTTGAGCAAAATCCTCAGCTTCTAGACCCATGGAAAAACCCCCCATCGTCAGCATATTTATAGATAGAATACGCACATGGGGCCGGGAAAGGGGGCCAAAACAACGAAAGGGGAGAGGATGGGGACGGGGGTCAACTAAACTGTGCATATACACAGCCATCATCATATCATCATACCTTCTCTCGCAACCTGGCGCATATCTCCAACAGACTCACAGTAACCAGGCTGACCGCCCACTAGGATGAGGGGGATATCATTCTCTGCTTTGAGCCGGAGTAAGAATTTGGAATCGTCCACAAGTTTCTCAAATGATTCTCGCTGTTCGATGCAGAAGACGACGATCAGCCCGTCTGCGTCTCGTAGACATTGCAGATTGAACGCCTGTGTAGACCAGAGGCTATCATCCGGCATAGGTAGGAATTTCAGGGAGACTCGGTCGTCATCGTCATCGACGGTGCAGGTGTGTTGATATGGGTCTTTTCGCCAATCCTCCCTCTCCCACGGTGAGAACTTGAATGTAGCTACGGGCCGGAGCAGCACAGAGACTGGGGATGCAGCTGCTCACCTTCCAACGTGGGGTCATGGAAGCAATGACCAAGAATGATCCTGGACATTACACACTGGCTCACGCTGCCGCCAATGACCAGCTTGTACGTGTGGATATCATTCCTGCCATGAGTATCCGGTCGTGGGAGATGATTCCTCAGCTTCTTCGCCCTCCCTGCCGCAAAGAAAGACTCACACAGCTGCATTCGCGGCAGCTGTATAATATCAGCTAATAAGAACCAAAAGAAGTTGAGATTCGGTGGCTGCTGGGGTAGATCCCGAATGCCGGAGAAAGATTTGAGGCTGAACCCTCTCCGTCCCGCTTCTTCCCTGTCCTCAGCGCAAAAGTGAGATTTCAGCTTTGTTGAACAAATAGACCCATCGCTGGGCAACGGGGTTCATATAACCAACACCGAGGAGAGAAGCAAGGCAAGGGAGCGAAGGATCAAGGAGACGGGGACTGAAGGGGCCAAAACTAGGTTAGATATAAGCAATGATCTCCATACGTCATTGAGTTAACTCGTGCTCTTATTTTAGCGTTCACTGTTCAGAGATTATAAGTTAGTTGGCTAGCTTATTTATAGAGTTTCTGCAGACGAAACCCGCTTCATATGTGGCGGCTGGTGATCTCCGTGTCCGGCTTTTTATGTCAGCTACATACATATACGCGGGGTTTAGATTCGTGCTCGTCTGAGGATAGTAACTGGCTATGGCTATTTAATAGCTAACTTTTGAGTGCCGGGAAACGTCAAGCGATAAAACGTATAACCATAGAAATATAAATAATACCAAGACACCAGTCAGGGCATCCTCGTCATAAGAAGCTATTTGTGGCACAGGGGAGGCGTTCGTTCGATTTTCATCCCGCAGGTACGTATGTATGGATCTAGTCAGTTACACTTCTACGTGCCTAGGATTCGGGCACCGTTGCTCTCTGTATAGGTAGGTGTGTGGCAGTGGGGTATCCGCCCATCTTTTCCCCAGTTGGCCGCCGCTAATTTACTTGGGCAAATCTGGTTGATATTCGCTTTTTCAAAGCCCTCGTTACCGTCTACTATATAGAAGGCTGTTGTTGTTTGGAGGGGGGTGTTAATAGTGGTAGTCCAAAAGAATATAAAAATATATTCCTTCGGAGAAAAAAAGAAAGAAAAACCAATGGCAAAGCAACGTTCACAAAATAAATAGGCAGTAAGGAATAAGTAAATGAATATGAATCTCAGTATCGTCCGTTTCTCTTAATAAAATGTTGCGTCTGTTTTTTTAAATTCAACTGTCGCTAAAAAAGATTTGCTGCTGTATATGTAAAGATTAAAGAGGAAGGGAGGGAAGAAAACGAAAGGAAGAGGGCAAGGAGGAAAAAAGAAACACCTAGCCACTGAATCTGAAGCGTGCGGCTTCCAGTCTGCCTAGACCTTCTCTTGGAGCAACGTTTCTCCGTCGGTATGAGTTTGTGAAGTCTAAATAAAGGGAGAAGAAAGAGCAGTTAATTAGCTGTCATGGTCGTGAGAAATCAAGGGGCGGTAACACGAACCTTGCAAAACAACCCTCGTCTTCCTAATATCGCCTGCCTGAATCTTCTCAGACAAACCCTTCATGAGCCGGTCACTCTCGCCAGGTTTTACTGTGCCGGCAGGGAGCATCTGGACGGTAGCTTCCACCCAGCGCGCCGTTTCCTGTGGCATCAGTTCAAAGAGCGACATGAGAACTCCGGAAGCATCCGGGAAGCAGTCACCCGGGAAGCTGAACATCATTCCAGTCATGACTCTTTGGACAAGTATCGCACCTTGCGACGCTATCAGTTGCTTCACGGCGGATCGGACTTCGGGGGTGTTGGTATATGGTTCGCCGTCGGGGCTGGTGAATTCGGAGATCGATGGCTTTTCAGTTCCGAAGCTGAGGACATCGCGGCAGTAGTGGAGTACGGCGGTCAGGGGGTCGACTTGTTGGAGGGTAAGCGCACTGAGTGAGGCTGAGAAGATCGGCGCGGCGAGAGGGGAGGTCAGAGATTTTTTGGGGTAATATCGAACTGCGTCTGTCAGTAGACGGAAGAAATCCTCGATCACTATTTCATAATTGTTAGTTATCTATAGCCAATATCACCAAGAAGTGGGGACTACAAGATGACTTACTATCAGGGAGATGGGAGGGTGGCAAATCGTTAAGGATTCTAAGGAAAAGCACGACTTGCTGCTCGAAGAATTGATAGACAGCGTCGCTTGTGGTTTGATCAACATACTCCGCCCCGTCAGAGAACTCGCGGATGACGGCATCTGTGGCCCATAGGAAGCAACCCTCCCTAGACGCTTCAAACCCTGCCGATATGCTTTGCGCCAAATTGGGTAACAGGGGAATCATAGCGTTACGGTAGGAAATAATCATGTGTCTCCAGCATCGACATACTCTTTCGAGTATAGGAGTCGACTTCGTGAAGTTCAGCACGATGGTGTTCAGAACAGGAAGGATTTCTTCACAGTATCTGACACCAGGATGTTGGGCTCCGGGACCGACATAAGGGGACACGACTTGGATGAATATGGTGATTAATTGTAGGTGGTCTAGAAAAAAATATTAGCCCCATAGTTCTGCCCGACTCAATTGAAGAAACGTTATACTAACCGGCAACAGCCTTCTGGCCTGCATCGTCTTTGGCGTTGTTAGCCAAATTCATAATTCTGGTCATGAGGGGGTCGCAGAACAGCTTGAGGGCTTCGTAAATTTTATCAACGGGTTGGACGGCGACAACAGCAGCCACACCCTCGGTAACCTCCTCCTGGCTCGATGGCTTCAGGGTGTCGATTACCGATTCATAGAAAGAATGGAGCTGGGGAATATGGCCGCCCAAGAGCTTCTGGCAGTCCGTCCCAAGGAACTTGAACGCAAGGGCAGCTGCTTGCACAACCTCCTGGGACTTGTGTCGGAAGCCGGAAATGACGTAGTTCAACTGGGCTTCGAGCGTTTCAGGATGCTGAGCCGTCCACTCGGTGTATCTACCAAGGGCCATGATTGCTTGAAACCGGACCTTTTCTTGATCGGGTATCTGGACAATAAGCGGGATTACTTGTGGTAATACTGAGCTCTCTTCGGGATCCACCATTCGTCCCATTGCTCTCATGCTAAACAGCGGTGCTTCGAGCTCCTGCCAGTGTGGGACATGATCATGCGTTGCTTGCGAAGCATATTTGGCAACCCACGCTTGGATCAAGTTGTATGATTTGCCTAAGCAGTCAGAGACCCCAATCACCGCACAGCAGTCTTTGAGAACATCGCCCATGGCGTGGCGGAATTCGCGGAATCGTTCCTCCTGCTCGCGATCTCCATCGAACAAGTCCGCCTGATCGCCGCCCTCTGGTGACGGAAACTCAAGATGTTTAATCATGATATCAACCAGTTTTGAAAACAAATCCGCCAGCTCCGTTCTAGCCCGCGCGTACCGTTCAAGCGTGACGTATTGCTTCAGCTCGTACCAGAACACAAAAGTAATGGAAATCGCGTCCCGTTCCGTATCCACGGCGCAGCATTCCAAAACTGCTTCCACCAAATTCCGGAATTCGGCGGGCAAACGGGCAATCAGAACAACCCAAGCCTCCGCAGCTTCGGCAAATATTCTAGTCAGACCCCGCAGCATTTCGGTATCCTCGCTCTCTGCGGCTTCTCTGATTTTAGGTCTCAGAGCGATTATCCTTGGGTAAAGTGTTTGGATGATAGGCATGGAGTCATCAACCTCAAGCGTGTCCCTGTAAATCGTACATATAGTATCCACAGCAGCATCGAAGGAACGGTCGTTGGAAAGGGCCTTGATAGTTATGTCCAAAAGAGGGGAGTTGACAATTTGTTGTGATGGGATTTCACGCATCCACGAGGTGATGCACTCGAATAGCTTGGGGTTTGTTGCGGCAGATTCTATATAATTACTACTGCGTCAGCCTCCTTTCCCGAAACAATAACGGGTATAGCGGAACTTACCCGAAGACTGCGCATACTGCGTCAAGAGCTGCAAGACTTGATCCGCATTATTCTCCAATAGTTCCGCAGTCCTGGTAGAAAGTTCCTCTTCCTAAGTGTTATGATGATGGATTAGATTCTAGAGTCTGGCCGAAAAGAGATGTCGTAGTTGAACTTGCGCAAAGGCGGATTGATGGATTGGATTGGATGGATGGACATAGATGGTGACTCGGCCGAACATACAGTCAGGTTGATTTTGCGTCCTTCTGTAACCTCCTCGGGGAGAATTTTGAGGAATTCCAAGACACAGTCTCCTGCCTCGTTTCCCAAAGCCGAGCCGACAGTTGCCAGGACGTCCTTCCATGCGGTCATCTGGATAGCCAGGCTGGCTAGACACACGCATAGCTGGGTGCGTATTGGCTTAGGCTCCGTCCTGTAAACTGTCAGAAGAGCGAGGATGGAGTCCCTCAAAGCGGTCAAGGACTCTGCCGGCAGTTGGTCTAGATCATAAGTGATCTGAGAGGGGGAGCCGTTAGCTTTGCTGAGAACGCAACCACAAACACGCGCAAAATGGGAGAAGGCCATACTTTTCCCTTCAGTGTGGTTGCTGCGAACAGCTTTGCCTCGACGGGGATCTCGTCTCCGGATTGGAGCAGGGCGTGCGTTGTTGTCCAAGCCTCGACCTGAACATCGCGGGGGGTGGTCAGTAGTGGGAAAACACGCAGAAGAGGCGAACTGGACTGGAGGCTCACTGATTTCTGGAACTTCTCGAGGAACTCATGGGCATGGGTCTTCTCTGAACGGGATACATTTCCCTGCATTGTCGCAACCGCGGCCAGGACGGGCGCAAAGGCCTGCCCCACGGCGCTGGCTTTGGCGGCCATGGTGGGATGAGGTGGGATGAGGGCGGGTGGGTAGGGATACAGAGCAGCAAACAAACGGGGGTCAGTCAGCCAGGCTGAGTAAAAGGCGAGCGATACCGAAGACTCATGAAGCAACGCAGCTCAGACCAGGAGAGGCGCGGGCGGAGAAGGGGGCATAGTACAATGCAGAGGTGGTGGAGGTGGTGAGGTGAGGTGTGGTGGTGTCTGTTGACAGAAAATCGACGGGGCCAAAGTTGGCGGCCGGACCACGCAAAACCAAAAGTTCGTTCTGAGCCGCATCCCCCAGCAGCAAACACTCCTCTCCACCACATCGCCGTCGTCCACCAGCCCGCACCCCCTCCAGCTCGTCTCTCCGCAGTATTCCCCTCCTTTTCTGCCCGTACCGTTTTCCAAGCTCGATCTACGCCCCAATTTCACGCGCGCAATGACTGGCCGAGGCGGTGGAGGCGGTCGCAAGACGCTGCTTGCTCCAATCCATTTCATCTTCAAGCTCCTCCAGCAGAGATCCGTCGTGTCTATATGGCTTTACGAGCAGCTGGCTATCCGGATAGAGGGCAAAATCAGGGTTCGTCCCGCTCAGAACCCCCATTTCTGTCTTCATCACGCTAACTAACACGCACGATAGGGTTTCGATGAATTCATGAACCTGGTCGTTGACGACGCCGTTGAGGTCCGACTGGCTACAAAAACAGAGGAGGAGAAACGGAGACAGCTTGGTATGGGTTCTCGGAGACTATCTCGTGCCTCGTTCCGTGTGCTGACCTCCATCACAGGCCAGATTCTGCTCAAAGGCGACAACGTTTCGTTAATTCAAGCTCTTCAATGATCGCAAGCGGGTGAATACACGGTGACTTTGGGGCCACAGGCGTTAGGATTTTGCTGCTATTTGAACTATATACAGAAAAAAAAGTGGAAAAGGGTATTTAAGGACAGCAGGAGATTACGAGCACTGCTAGCTGCTGGGCTGCTTGAGAATGCGCCCATCCCCAACAACAACGGCATCCACCGTGCAATCGTGGTCCGCGACGGGTATATTTTCTTCTGGAGGAAGAATCTGTTCTCCAAGGGCCAAGGCGGCTAATAACACATTTGAGGAGGACTGTTAGCAAGGAGAGATGATATATGGCGGACTACATTTTTTTTTTGGGAAGATGGGCTCACCGAGATATGGCTTTTGCGCGATGATTGCTTTCCCATCACCTTGCTCCTTGCCCATTAATCGGTTGAGGAAATGGTCGTAATACCCCATGCCGTGCCCGAGTCTTCTCAGCTGTTCGTCAAACGCTAGCCCTGGCATGACAATGAAATCTAATCCTGTGCCGTCTGCTTCCGCTTCTGCCTCTGCTTCTGGCGATGACGGGCTTGGTTGCCCTGGAATCCCGTATCCGCCTAAGCAATTCTTCCTACTGGTAATCGTATCCGCGCCTAGGGTGGGAATCCCCCATTTGTCTGGCTGTAGAGATTCGTAGTCTTCAACGGAGCGCAACGCCAGCATTTCCATGACGGACGAGCGTCCCTGGGTCGTTGCGGGGTCTGGTTTGTAAAGATAGGGCACATAGACTTGCTTGCCCCTGCTGAACGCATCGCGGACGATGGCAGTTGTTGAGATCTCGCCCGAGGGCATTGACAGATAGACACTGAGATGTTTTGCTGCTTGATATTCAGGCAGCGCCAGCAGATTGTTCGTTGCGATGGAAGCTGTTGGGTACATAAATTAGCAAGTGAGGATGATGTGAGCAGCTGGTGAGTCCTGACATTGAGCGATTGTAGATTCATTTGACACCCCGGAGAGTATTTTTTTCAATCTTCCGCGCAGTTCCTTTTTGGCGGTTTGGAGTGTGGCCATGATGCTGCGTCGGTGAATATATAAATATTCCGATGTAACGCTCAGGAAAGACAAGATTGTTTGTAGGCGTTTATAAATTACCTCGACTGACTTAGTAATAAGTTGCTAGAGGACTGGAACATAACTTGGTGCGTTATGTCTTCTCTTTCATCAGTTCAAGTTGTGATCCGTTGAGGATGGGCGTCACTTCGCGGCTGTTAATATTCGCAGTTTAGATTAACTAACTAGCCGCCTTGCAGTGAACGAGTTAGTTCCCGATGGCTAGCGGCTAGCGCGGTTATCGACGTCCTTCTTTCTCTTCTCTTTTTTCTTCCCCTATATTTATTATCTTGGCTACTTCGCACCTTCAGATAGCTCAATATCATACGATTCTTTCTCTCCTTAATGTCACGAAACGGACAAAGCCAGACTCACGGCCGTGCTGTGTCAGCTGGGATCGGAAACACCCAACATGGAGCCCACAATGCAATAGGAGCAAGAAGGAATACGGGATGATAGCGGAGAGGAGGCTGAATAAGTCATGCCAAGACCCCATAGAGAGGCAGTTGAAAGATACTACTGAAACAACTCTGAGACGAGGCGAAATCAACTAGAGGAGAACAGAGGGGGACTCGGGAAGCCACGAGATATCACACAGGGGAAGCCCGCGGAACCGAGAAACTAGTATTCAAGCCAGTATGAAAGCAGATTCCCAAGCAAAAGTCTGAGATTGGGAGAATTAAGTGGACAAAAACAAGGAAGCAACAAGACAAGCCTTACGCCCACCGGACTAATACCCGACCCATACTCGATGCCAGTGATGTGAACAGTCACAAGAAACCGATATCTGATAGTGAGGGGACACCCTCAGCAACTCAGGACCCCTCCATGTCCCTTACCATACTTGATGAATACATTAATACAACCTTATCGATCCTACAATCGACGTCACCAAATCTCTACCCCCGCCGACGAAAGACCTAGGGATATGATATCATAGCAATTCACGAACGTTGGAAAAATGACTTCCAACTACATACCACACCTATTAAATGATCGATTCGATCTGGTATGTTATTCCGGAATCAGGCGCAAGAGTATGTTTTTCTACACCAACTGCCGATTTCGAGGGATGGGATCATATGAACGCCACTCAAGAGATCTGTGTCCAATTCACCTTGAAACGAACGATGGAGAGCGAACCCGGTAAATCCCATACATATTATATACGATCCCATACCGGAGCGACCCAACGGGGACGATCCTAGTACCATACCGAAACATCGAAGAGCACTTGAAAACAATAGGGAACATGAATGCATAGTCCTGGGGTTCTCAACCTCCACCATCCAATGTGGACAGGCAGACAGGCAAGAAGGTCTTCGATTCGAAGGAACAGGTGGCTTACTGGAGCTCATTTCAGACTGTGGTTTGCCACTCCTACCGCCGAAGGGCACCAAAACACGACAAGAACAAGGCAAACTTAACACGAGACTCCTGGCAGAATCTCTGATGAGTTCTGGGCTGGCTGCCCGGCGGAGAGATACCATGATTCAGACCACTTTCCGATAACAACCCCAATGAGCATAACCAAAGAGCTCTTCTAGTAAGGATGTCTAGAGCATGCCATCAGCTAAGAGAAAAGGAGTTTTTGGAAGAAGTTGTAGGCAGTCTCACAAGACCGGCAATCCTAAGGGGCATTTATGAGATTGATGAACGAGAGGAAAAGCTAGTCTAATCGATTACTACGGCTATCAACAACCACTACCCCGTATCGAATAGGAGTCCTCCCCATCCTAGTAGGATCAACTCGGGAGACAAGATAAAAAGGTCTTTGACGAAACTAAGAGAAGGAGAGGAAGGGGACTTCCCATCAAGCCAAACGAATCATAACTAACGATCATCTTCAGCTCGTCCTAGTCACAACAACAGACCGAGTCTCGATGCTCTGTCGCGCGGGAGCGTTAGAAGGACAGTTAGGATTCTGAAAGGAGACATGCGGACAGACTAGTCAGGTTTCATACGTTAGTAGCTTGAAAGAGCTAAAAAATGAAAAAGTTCGTGGGCACCAACAGCTTGCACTCGGCCTATTGCCTGCCCGATAATTCACAAAAACATAAATTTCGTCGGTCTCCTGCCTGGGGGTCCAGTACCACCTCTGCCCTGGATTGAACTTCGCATAGAAGATCTCGCCTACCAGGTGGGGGTATACGCGGTCTGCGGGGATGAGGTCATCGAAGTCTATGGTCTGGTAGTCACATAGGGCGAGTGGGCAGTCCTCTAGGGCTGGGACGAGAGTCCTCCATGTACTTGGAATGGTTAGCAAGAAGCCCGATGAGAGAGCCAGTCAAACGAGCACTCAACTTGATGACACTGAACGCAAACCCCGGTTTTGTATACTGCTGAATGATAGCGTCATCAAGATGTCGCATTACAATTTCTGGCCCGCTCTTGGGTGTCGCGTCAACTATATTTGGAATGTCAGCGCCCGAGTATCTTCCCAAGAGGATGTAAGATTCCTAGACACCATACTGTGCACGGCAGTTGCAGGAGCATTAACCAGCAATGGATCTTCCACGTCAATCTCGAGATTTTCCGTCTGGGGTTGATTACGCCGCAACTAGTTATCCCGTTGACTTGAATTAGTCGCAGTGCACCTTTCCCAAGATTGATGGGGAGATCAATACCGTGGCATTGTAGACCACAACATGTTCCACATTGGGAATCACAGCTCGCAATAGCTCCGCGGTTTCCTGCTTATATCGCTCGATATCCTCTACAGTTGCAAACTGAGAGCATCTCGTTTTGTGTCTGTGTATCTCGAAGCCGTTCTTCTCTAGCTGTGGAGCGAGCTTGCGTGCATCATTGATCTCCACGTGTTTTGGTTCCATCACGACGTTGGTCATAATCTTATCATCCGAGCCGGCGAGAGGATAGAGCCAGTAGGGCTTTTCCGTTTCGTATATTGGGAGGTCGGCGAGGAAGTCAACCGGAGCCATGATGGGGGACATTTTGGACGTCAGGTGAGTAAAACTAGGGCTGCGGACCGGAGGAAGTGCTTGTAGTTTCTATGGTTGAGGTTTCAACTATCATTATATTCTATTTCGAGGACTATTCAGAAAATTATGGGGAATATAACTCACAAGTTATTCTACAGTAACTAGGTACCAGTATAAAATGGCCGTCATGTGCAGGATTGCAGTATCTAGTCCAATTAGCTCCCTTCACTTTGCTGAGATTAGTATACAAGCTGGAGAATTCACCAAACCATGTAGGGGTACTCTAATAATTAAGTTGCATCCCCTACATTTGCTTCGTTTTTGTCTCTGCATAGTATTAAATGCTCCATGTACTCTGTACGGAGTCCAGTCCACCATTTAACTAGTAGTTACTGCGGGTTCCGATGTTCTCCGCTATTTTAGCCGCAAATCTTGTTTAAAATAATCATTCCCAAGCTAAGTTAGTTAATAACTAGCAGGAAAGTTTAAACAGCTAGTTAGTTAACTAATAACAGACCTCGTCTTTCAAGGAATGATTCAAATAATGAAGTTGTTAATGAGTTTAATGAGATGATTGGCTGCCTCGTTGTTTCACTCCGCCCGGGCGCTGTTTTCAGCCTTAAGTTACTGCAACCCGTTCGCTGTCATGGATGATGGCATTGATGGGCCTCTGGCTGGCCAAGGATCACAGTGATAGTGGCTGTATCGTAGCCTGTTGCCTGTTTTTATAGTTACAGCCGTCTTTTGTTTCGGAGAGAGACCATATGGTATTTTTGCAATATGAAATACCGCATTGTTCCGTCCTTTGACCAAACCTCCCTCCGCATATATAAACAAGGCTCTGGTCATCTTCACAATGTTATAGGGGATAATGAACTCTCCCCACTTCCTATCCTTCTGTTCAACTGCAATTCGTGGCCTACGATCAATTCAACAAACCGCGTTTCGACTCCGACATTCGAGATTCATCATGACTTCTCCCCCCCCCTCCTTCGATGTATACAACACCTCGACTGTACAGCTCCAGCAGCTTCTTGGTGCGGGCAGCCTGACTTCAGTGAAAGCTGTTACCGCTTACCTGGACCAGATTGACAGGCACAATACGGCAGGGCTCGAGCTGCACGCAGTGATCGATACCCCGCCTCGTGCTTTGGCGCTGAAACTGGCCCAGGCGCTGGATGATGAGCGAGCTCGTCAGGGAGCTCGTGGGCCGCTCCATGGTGTTCCGGTTCTAGTTAAGGTTCTGGATGCCAAATAGAGCCCGGTGCCGTGCTATTATTTCTTTTGGTAATTTGCTTATACTGTTTCTAGGATATCTTCAACACCGATCCAGAACTAGGCATGGGAACAACCTGTGGGAGTGGAGCGTTACGCGGTGCAAAGCCAAAGGGGAACTCTGCTATCGTTGATCTTGTGAGAGATATCCGGGTCGCGAACAATACTACTTTTTCTTTTTCTTTCTTTTTATTTTATTTTATTTTATTTATTTTTGGTGAATGAAGCTGACGTGGAATTTCGAAGTTGATACGATCCGGGGCAATTGTTATTGGAAAAGCAAATCTCTCGGTAAGACTTCGCTCTTTGGCAACGATATATCCAGACTAACTCGAAATCGGGATAGGAGCTGGCATGTATCAAGGGAAGCCCACCTTGCACCTCTGGATGGTCTGCGGCCGGTGGTCAGGTGAGACACTTTAACCGCCTCAACATCGGTATACCTTCTGATGGCGCGCGAAGGGACAATCACCCTACGTTCGAGGAGGAATAGACAAGGAGGATACTTGTCTGGGCCACAGTGTAAGCCTCCCTTCACCCCTACGACAGAGGCCTGGCAACTCACTAGTAAATCAGACACCCGCAGGCTCATCCTCGGGAAGTGCATCGGGAATCGCGGCAGGATTTGCCCCGTTTAGCATCGGCAGCGAGACTGACGGATCTTTGGTTTACCCAGCCAGTCGCGCTGCACTTTACGGGCTGAAGCTGTCTCATGGTTCTTATCCATTAGACGGCTGCCAACCATTTCACCCCGCATATGATTGCTATGGCATTCTAGCAAAAACACCGGCGGATATTGCTGTGGTCTCTAGCATTATCCTCGGTAAAAGCGACTTGATCTCCAGCGGCGACTGGAAAAACTTACGTATAGGCTTCATTAATCCAGAGCTATGGTTACTAGGAGCAGGTGATGTCAAACCGAACGCAGACTACCAAAAGCAATATGTATGTATACCTCTAAAAGCCTCAAAGAGATACTGGGCTCACACTGCAAAGGATACTGCAATGCAGAACGTCATCAAAACCCTCGAGTCTGCAGGCGCTCGGGTGGTTCAGTCGATCGAGTTGGTGACCGTTGAGCAGCTCGCGAAAGAGGAAGATGGTGTGGATTTCGATGTGATAGCATGTGAGTAGTAACCATCTTGTACATTTGCTACAAAATTTAGGCAAACTCTGATGATTAAAACAGTTGATAACTGGCGCGCAAACTTCGAGGCCTACCTCACCGGATTCTCAGAGTCCCCCATCTCCTCACTGGAAGCAATGATCGAGTTCAACAAACAACATGCCAAAACATGTCTACCACCAGGTGAGATCCCTCTAATCGCAACGGATGAATCATTTCTAGATATAAGATTGACAAACAAAAAAGAACAACCATCTCAAGGCCTCCTGGAAAGTCTCCTCGTTGCCAGCCCCGACCCCCAAGCTGAGCAGAAGATCGAGCGGCTTCGCCAGAAATCCCGGGCAGCTATCCAGGAAGCTCTCAAATCTCATGATGTGGATATCCTCGTTGCCCCTGATGATAGTCGGCTATGCGCCATAGCTTCTACGGCTGGTTATGCATGTGGTGCCGCCCCGCTTGGATTTGCGGAATTCAATGGACGCGCTTTTGGAGTGCAGCTTATGGCAGGGAATGCTGGGGAAGAAAAGATCATCCAGGTGATGAGTGCCTGGGAGAAGACTTTCCCGGACGCGAGGAAGGCGCCGCCGTTGATGGTTAATAGTAGCTAGATTTACAAGCGGTCTGATATTATATGTAGGTCAACGCTATAGGATTTGGAACCTAGAACGCTCAAGATAATTAAAATGAATTGTCCGTGAACAGAGATGATAATGTTCATTGAAAAAAGCTAGGTACTAGTCGATTATATTCCTTTTCCTCGCTATCAACTAAGACGGAGGAAAAGAACTTCATATCCGTCAATCCAAGCTTCTTTTCTACCGACTGTTTCATACTTGTGGCTTTCTCCTTGAGCGACTCCACCTTGCTCTTCAAACTAGATGAGGGATCCTCCTCGATGATCGTGGCCTTTCTCCAAAGGATACGCGCCTCAACGCCATCAAGTTTTGTAGCCTTGGCTATCTCCAGTGACTTTTCAATATTCTCTCTACAAAACGTTAGTCGTGCTCCGAAGAATAGGTAAAAGATAGGGGAACCTAACAAGGCGAGATTATACTCTCCGAGTGCGGCTTGCACGACTGCAAGTTTATAATAAAAGGTCCCCGTGAGTAGATGCCACGGACACAACTCTTGAACTAGCCCAAGACCAAGTTCATAGTAATCTTTTGCCTTCTGATTGTTGCCAAGGGCCATTTCCAGATTCCCGTACTCATGTACTAGACTGATTTTATGTCAGGCGAAGGCACCAGTTACTAGTAGATAAAAGTAAAAGCGGGACATACTATGCTCGCAAAACTTCTATACCAGGAGTATCCGAATACAACTCCTGTGATAGATCATATCTCGCCTTAGCAAGTCCATAATCTCCCTTTCGAAGGAGCACCCAGCCGTATGTCGACTGAAACACTGCGTCCGCAATGGCTGTGTCCCTGGCATTACTCCGTCGTGCTTCGTCCGACTTGTTTAGATAGGAGAGAGAAGAATCATATTCGCCTAGGGAGGCCATCAGACTCCCGATGTTGGAATGGATAGTCGCAAGCTCGGGGTCATCCGCCGGTAGTTTCTTTTCACGGATGCGTAGACATTGCTCGAAGGATGCCTTGCAGCGCTTGAGGTCGTTTTGATCGTAGTATATCACTCCAGCGCTGTTGCATAGATGCGCGTAGATCAAGGAGTTCTCGGGATCGGGACATGTCTTGTACGCAATTTCAAGGAGCTGAAGGGCTTCGTCGAAGTCGCTTCGTTCATACAGGTACCTTTTTGTTTATCTTGTCAGTGATGCTCTAGGACGGCTCTCGGGATATGGTACATACCAGACACAGTTTTTCATGAGCTCTTGTAATTCCTGAGAAGTCTGGATACGTGATCGCCGTGGCCGAGCAGATGCCCTGGCGAAAACCTTTGCCAACGTGATAGCATGGGGTATCAGGGGTTTGCAATCAGCCCAGTGGTCAACTAGAGGCCGTGCATCGACAGACTTTGGAAACAAGAAGTTAATTAACTTGACTATACTAGAAAATGCGGTTTGAATCTCGTCTTGACTGAGATTACAGAAGAAGGCTTCCTGTGTGAGTCGGTGCATTGAAAGAGATTCTCCCGCTCGTCCTATAACCGCAGTGCTGGTTAACTGGCTAATGGCATCTGCGACCCTGTAATGAAAAGTTAGAACTATAGAGCAAGTATCCAGGAGAAGATTGCACTTACAACTCCTGGTCTTCGCAAAACTCTGAATACTCTGTCAACACGTCTTCGGCGTCCCAGAGGAGCATGTTCGAGAACACATTGATTGGAATATCTTCGGCCCCCATCATACAGATCATAGCTAGTAAGCGATGTGCGTCCAAATTTGACCTGCCTATCGTTTTAAAAGTAATGGCCCAGAGCGTGTCTAACGTATGGCCACTAGCAACACCAATATGGTTTCTCTTCAATGCTGTTCGAGGCATCGTCCGATAAATCCGTAGGAACGCCTGCACCGTGATCTGGTCAGCTTCGATGTATGCGGCCGATTGTTCGATTCCGAGCGGTAACCCCTGAAGTTCGACAAGCAGTTCTGCTATCGCAACATCCTCAGGATCTCCCGCCGAGTCGCCTATTGACATGTCGGTTTGTTTATATTTCCCCGCTATCGCAGCATCCTCAGAATCTCTCGCCGAGTCGCCTATTGACATGTCAATTTGTTTATATTTCCCTCTCATGGCCGAGAACAGCGCTTTTGATTGTGCATCATCAAGCTGTTGCAGGTCGAGTATTATCCTCGGATCCGCCCAGCTGAAGGCTACATGGCGGTACCTTGTCGTCACCACAACATTCCCAGAATTCAAAGGAAGGAATTTAGTGGTTTGTCCTGGCTCTTCCACGTTATCAAAAATTAAGAGCCATCTTCTCTCTAGGTCAGTCAGTTTCTGGAATCTTCTCCCCCGGGGTCACTGGTGGCTTACTTGTAGTTTCAAGCCACTTCTTAACCATCAGAACATTGATTTCCTCATTCTCCATATCGCTAGTGAGTCCAAGCTGCAAAGCTATAGAAGTATAACTTTCCTTCATCTTCCGCGGTGTTTCGCTATGGATCCAGAAAATCACGTCGTAGAGCTGGTTGTCTCTGCAGTACCACGCATAATGCAGCGCGAGCGAGCTCTTCCCTATACCTCCCAACCCGTATATACATAGGGCTCCAGGGGCTCCGGAGTTCCGGAGTCCTGCGAAATACTTCGTCATCTTTGTAATTTGTGCTTCTCGCCCCACGAAATGGTCCCGCCGAGGCGGAAGCTCGAAACAGGGGAAGCGATGTTCTACTTCCTTGAAGGTATCTCGTCGGGAGATCTTCTGTCGCTCAACCATCTCGCTCAATTCTGCTAGTTTCTTTCTGTCGTCAATTATCTGGGAGACGTTTTCTACTACGGTTCGAATATGGTCGGCTTTTTCGTCGACGTACGCGGTAAGGCTCGGGTATGGGTCTATGTCTGTTAGCTAGGATAGAGGCTTTCGGTAAAGGGGCGCGGCGTACCTCTTCTGCTGCTGTGATATTTGGACGAAGCTGCTTGACCCCACACATCCAAGATGTCAACGAATATGTCATTCAATGCATTGTAAATGGAATTCGCCGTTTCTTCATCCGCCATAAGCTCAAGTAATTTTAGCAATGTCCCCAGCCGGCCAAGACTTGCATGAATCCTCTCACTTGCAGTAACGACTGCTTTGAAATTACTGGCAATAGGGGCAGTGCGAGGGGGGTCTTCCTTGACCAGTATAGTCTACAGGTGTCAGTTCAGTTAGTACTCAGTGCCGATGTTGAGTATGGTCCGGGGGAGGCAAACATTAATCCCAAGACAGATGACCCCCCAGATCAAAGTCATTTCCTCGCTATCTTGAGTCAAGGACAGAGTCCGGGCAAAAAACTCAAACCATTCACCAAGGTATTTTAGACAAGGGATGAGCTTCGTGATAAAAAGGTGGTTCGACGAGTAGTCCGGACTGGTCTCCATGTTGTTCAATTCCTTCAATACATTATTGCAGTTCTTGTTAGACTCGATAGTCTCTCGGTTCGGGTTCTTCTCGTAGTGAGTTGGGATGAGCTGTCTTTTCCAGCTGTCAAGAGATGTATTCCATTTTGTACGAATCGAGGAAGTGGTTTGAGGATCGCTTGACGGGAGTTAATCACAGTTGTCGAATATCAATACTCTTGCTGGGACATACCTAGCCAGGGATATCTGTTGTAATGACTGCATTGTGTGATAGACTGAGTTCTGTACTCGGTGAGAATAAATGTCTCAAGGAAAGATAGTTATCAAGGGGGTGAACAAGTGGTACTAGATTATCAAAACAAAGAGTAGGGAGAACTGTACATCAGTAATTAAACTGTGCAGAGGATAACATAGCCATATTTTGATTAAAGGAAGATTTTCTCGAAAAGACTCCCAACATACTCAAAGACAGAGGAGCAGACACTTTCAGCATCTGGTTGCTTGTAGTATGTAGTAATGGACAAGGCTGCAAATAGAAATAACTTACAAGAAAACAGAAATTGCGTAATAAATTTGAGATTCTCAAATTGATTTACCAAACCTGTAACTCACATTAGCTCATAACTAATGACGGGATGCATTCTCAACTCCTCGTATTCATATCCAGTCCACTACTTTTACCCCGGTTTTCCCCAAAGGTCGCAGCCTTATGGATGGATTCCAGTTTAGACTGCCAAGCAGGACTTGGGCCCCCTGACCAATTTCTTAAAAGGGGCTAGCACCTCGAGGTCAAGAATACTCTATCAGAAGTACAGACCACCGGTTGAACGAACTCTCCTCCAGCAAAGAACATGTTTGCCAGAATGTCTTCGCCTTCACAGGCACGTTGTTCCTCAGACCCTTACCATGGCTGGTATCATCGTTTCTTGAGCAGTCAATTTCACAAATTATCACCAGAGCTAAAGACCGCTTTGGCCACACTTCCAAGGGGGGAAGACGGTTTGATGTTCATCTATGACCGCTTCCTGAAGCTTCTTGACCGAACAAGGTTGCACCTCGCCGAGAATGTATCTCCCTTGGCTTTGGAGGAGATTGCTTCCCGTGTTTTCCAGCCTTTTCCGGCCCAAACCGAGGGATCACCGACCTCCCCGAGGGCGCAACTGGTATTCATTGCAGTTGGGCTGATATCATTGCTGTATCCAGCAAGGCTAAGCCCGAGGAATGAGTTTCTCCAGTTGAATATCGACCCGTCTAGACAGGGGATCTGGCGCACAGACTCTTGCCCTACTTCTGATCCTTGCCTGAGAGAGCCTTTCCTGGAACTCGTGCACAGCTTTCTGGCTGAGAGCGAGGAGAATGTATTGGAGGAGTGTCCGGAGTCAAACCACCCCTTGAGAAGCAGCAATGTGAGCTACTACGCATTGAGGACATTGGCCGATGTGACTCTCGAGCCTACCGAGTCGGTAACCGAACACCTCGTGCTGGATGTCAATCTTAATCGACTCAAAATATTCCGGTTTCCATCATTCTGTGTTTTGATGTGTACACCGCGGGGGCGTATGCTATTCGATTCCCGTGTTGAAGGCGAGCGTGATATAGCCTCGTCGAGTTCACATCTGCAACAGTAAGCCCCTGACTGCCCATTCTTTTGATAGCTCCTGGGGAACATCCGTAAATAGGGGCTAACACCATGTAGGTTTTTCGAATGGCATTTTCGGACGTCCATAAACCGCAATGATAACTCCCCTAGGGCTGCTCAGGCATTCTACCGGGAGATCCTTCTTACGTACCGAATCATCTTTGGCCAGGACAGCCATTCGTGGAAGAAGCTAGCGAGGAGCCCATCTCCGCACTTTATACCCAACTTAGCTGATCATGATCCCCTGTTGGATAACCTGATGACCAAGTCTTGGAGGAAACAGCCAATCTATACCGAAATACGTGCCGGTCCAGTAAAAGCCGTCTACTCACCATCTGACTTCCCGTACTTCGCATCCCGGCTGCAGATACTTCAGGATTTCGTGTCAACACAGTCACCAGACAACCTATGGACTCTCGTCCGAGATCGAAGGGACATAAATAGGCTGTGGACAATTCGAGCTTCATTGGTATTCGGACTGGGGGCTGTTTTTCTGGGGTTGGTTCAGATTGGTGTAGGTATTGCGCAGGTTGTAACAACTAGGTGACGGTGCGTAAATACAACACAAGGCTGGTGCCAAGAGAGAAGGCTTTGAACTTTAGATTAGAGAGTATCCAATCATGAGGGTAAAATGGTTCACAACTCATAATAGACGGATATCATATGCGGCTCTTCCACACGCAAACCTTCCCCCGCCCCCCGCCCCAAAAGAAATTTCCAGTTCAATTCTATATGCCATAGCCCGCCAAATCAAGCAACCCCCGCTTCATCCGGGGATCCTATTTAAATTAAACCCTCCAATTCCAACCTACCATCCAGGTCAGGCGGACGCTCGTATTGAGCAAGATTACTTGATTCGAGGATAGAGATGCCATGCGTAATAGTATACCTTTTATGCTAGGCTACCACACCAAGATGAAATCCTGGGGGCGCAAAAAGGGGGAAAGGAGAAAAAAAACAGTCATCTATGCGGCTGAAACCCGCCCAATCTGAAGACTATAAATCTCCATCTCCCACCCATGATTCCCTTTAAGCTCCTGGTAGGTTGACCGGCATAGATATCAGCAAAGGTATGCTTCGACTTCATTCAGAACATGTGCCCTGCAAAACATGTATTTAACTCTATTTCTACCATAGAGCACGCAGAAATCTACCATACGTACCTACCTCCCTATACTATCAGCTGCGCATCATGAGCCCGCCGTCCTTCTTCCTCGAGTATGATCCTAACCCTCGACCTCTTCCGCCCCCGGCAAAGACCCAGCCATGGAAGCACATTCAACGCGCTACCGTGAAAGACGATGGCAAGCCTGTGACCGTTAAGAAAAACGGTGATATGCCTCCTGGTGGACTTGGAGGACACTAGATTGAGTATGGATCTCTTCGTGGAGGAGACCATGTGTGGACTACTAATGAGGTTCTATTAGGGATGTAACTACGTGATGTCGTCCGAGTTCAGGGGCTTCCGTGGATGCGGTTTACACTAGCCTCTCTCATTTCAAGGGGAGTCGATGTTGGAGGCTTAATAGCGGACTTTGGGCAGCTTTATTTGAAGATTGATTGTAGCTAAAGCATCCTTATCCTCTATCAACTTGGAGTTCCTTCTATTTACTAATGATTCTTAAGCTACATCTCAATAATCTCACTGTATTTTCTTTATCCTGTTGTTCCCTTTTTACTCAGTAGATAGCTAAACCTCTAAGTGTTATTCATAAATAGTAATAGACCAGAGTCTCTAAATAACTCGTATATTGGTATATATATATATAACATGTAGCAATGTGAGAGATAGCAGTGTATTTAATTAATTGATCTATAAAATCAAGCAGTACATGCTTATCTATACTTGCCAGGTGCTTTTCTGCTTGCATTACTTCTCCACTCTCTCGTTTCTCCCCCCTACTACCCTTACTACCCCTATTATTCTTCTTCTCCCTACCACTCTTATTATCTCTGCTCTTTTTCCCTTTCCCCACTGCCTCTCTCCTACTGCTCCTACTGCCCCTATCACCCCTCTTTCTTCCATTATGCCTACTGCGACTATTAACCTCCCTCTCGCACCTCTTCCCTCTATTACCCCTATTACCCCTATTACCCCGCCGTTTGCCCTCTACATACCAATATTATCTCTCTATATGGAACAGTGCCCTCAGTCTTCCAACCATATTACTACTAAATAGATGATGGGAGAACTATAATCAAACTGCAACAAGGTGGGGTTTTTACTGTGCCTGTACCTGCGATAACGTTCTGCTCAAAATTCAACATTTTCCGTAAGGAGAGGGAAGCGGAGGGGTCCAGGTAATTGGATACTATAAGTTTAAAAGTATAGCGTTTAGATAGAGTAGAATGAAAAGTAACGGGCAAGAATGTAGGCTAAGAATACTTTTATGAGGTCCGTCGCAGTCCTTCCGACCACGACCCACCCCACAGCACCACGCACTCATCCAGGCCTCTCGCTAAATATATGGGAACCAGAACTTTATTGGTGGTCCTGAAACCGCGCAATAGATCGGGTATAAAACTTAGAATCGGGTATAAAACTTAGAGACGGTGGGTGGCCAAGGCAATCAATAGCGGTAGATAGACCAAATCAGAGACAACCTACCAAGCCGCAGCTGTGGTTAAAAAAGTTGACATCTAGATAATCTCGTCGTGTAGTACATCGGGCTGTGTGCGTGCGCAGAGCGGCAACTTAGAATTTAGCGGCTGCTTGGCAATGCTTGGCGCCGATTAACTAATGACTAGCCGCAAATCATCTTAAATTTAGAACCATCTCAACGGTGACCTCGACCGCCCGCTGGCCATTGTCCTCTCCCAACGCTCGTTTATCCTCTGACAATCCCATGTCCCACGTCAAGGGGCAGCCTCGGACACGATGATGTTGGCGGTTTTCACTCTTTTATTCTCCATCTTCGCCGCCTGTCTGTCGCCCTCGCTCCAGGTCAGCGCCCAGGTTGCTGATCCGCGGCTCACGGGGACATGGACCACCAAGTCGAAGAAGGTCGTGACCGGGCCAGTATGTATAAATTTTTCCACTGTCTCGGGATTGCGGTGGTTTTTTTCGTGGACTGAAGAAGTCAATTGACGTTTGCTAGGACTTCTACGACCCCGTAAGTGACAGACTGAAGGAGCCGTCGCATCCCGGCATCTCCTACTCGTTCACAAACGATGGCTTCTTCGAAGAGGCCTATTATCGGGTTGTTGCGAATCGTTAGTTTTCCTATCATCTTCACACGACAAATAAGAATAAAAAGAGCCATCAAATACTGATTCTCATCTTCGATATTTCCGTTTCTAGCTACCGTACCCGAATGCTCAAAAGCAATCATGCAATTCCAGCACGGAAAATTTAACATCCAAGCCAACGGCTCCCTCGTCCTGACCCCCTTCGACGTCGACGGTAGACAGCTGGTGTCCAATCCTTGTGCTGGCGGAAATGCGGCCTACTATCGATATAACCAGTCTGAGCTCTTCGAGGTAAATCCACCACCATTTCACACCATCAAAGATACACAGACTGATGCTGACAAACCCCTTAAAACAGCGCTACGAGATCCTCATAGACCCCTTCCACAAAGTCCAACGTCTGAATCTCTACAGATTCGACGGCTCGCCCGTGCAACCCATGTACCTCGAACTCAAGTCGCCACAAATGCTCCCGACAAAGATTCTAAACCCCATACCGGCACCCGGAGAAAGTGGAACGGGAAAGAACAAGGTGAAGAGAGACAGTGTTGATGAGATTGAGTTTTTTGAGCCGTTGAATAAGGACGCATTCGTCCGGCGGAAAAATTTCTTGACTGTTGACAGATGGTGGTGGGTAGGGGTGATATTGACGTCTGTCGGCGGGGTTGCTATGTTTTATTCATGAGCTGGCGCCCGTCCGCAGATGCACTGTCTTGATTGATACGTGAATGCGGTCTCCACGAGCCCATCGGTTTTCTTTAATGCTTTTTTTTTCGTTTGCCTTGGGATAGACTGGCGTTTGGCAAGGTAGGCAGGTAGGCTACGGTGGGAGGGAGTCAGCCTTCATCTTTCTTTTTTCTGTACTTGTACTTGTTGGTGTTTTGCTGGCAGTACAACCGGCTCTATGGTGTGCTGGCTGGCTGGCTGGCTGGCTGGACCTGGCGTGGGAATGCACTGGCTTTGCAAGTATTTTGTTACGTTCTCGAATCTGCGTGAGCTAGACCCTGCTATATTAATTTGAGGATCTTTGAACAATGGCCAGCCACTGCAAACATGGCTTATGAATGAGGTAAGATCCTTTGGGAAGGGGATGGGGCAATGGTGTGAGCGCTCGTGAAGGGAAATGTCTATTTATCATTACAGTAATATACAAAGTAGGCGGATATTTCCCGCCCTAGTCCCAGTTCAAACATCGCGGGGAGCAGGAAAGCCTCCATGAGACGGTCCATGTGTAATAGACCCCACGGAGTCGTTTCACCTGTACAACTCTCTACCAAGCCCACAACCTGACACTGAAACCGCCAGAGTAAATATATATACCACGGCTACGGTCACTTTGTCCCAAGAGCCTCCCTCACAACCCTCGCCACCTCATCCCCGTCATAATTCTTCTTATACAATGCGCCCCCAGCCTTGAGCAAGTTCTTCATAACGACCCCAATATTCAGCGTCTTCCCACTCCCGCGATTTTTCTCAACGATGCTCTTCACCGCCGCCTCGATCTCCTCAATGGGAACCATCTCCACCTGGCTCGAGTAGGTGTTGAGAATCTTGATTTCCTCTGCGGCTTTCTCGGACAGGTCTGCGCGGCCCGCGTCGACGTATTGGGAGCTGGCGTCTTTGAGCTGGGCCTTGCGCTTGTGGAGGAGCTTGAAGATCTGGAGGTCTGTTGTGATGGGGGTGCTGGTTTTGGCGGCGTTGTTGATGTCGGATATTAAGGAGCGGATTACGTTTAGTCTTTTTCCTCCGCAATAATTGAGCGGGTTGTTAGCTGGTGTGGGTTGAAAGGGGATGGTGTAGTTTGGGGGGGTGAGAGGGGTATATAAGGGTTCTGGGGCCCGTTATAAAGCTACACACTTGGCGGTATCCTTTGCTCTCATGGCATCTTTCAGGTCTGATTTTATTTTCTGCAGTAATTGGGACTCTGGCTTAGCTGTGGAGTTGTAGCGGACTGCGCGAAGGCAGAGCTGGGGGCGGAATCTGAGCGGGCGGAACATGGCTGTGGTGAACGGAAATGGGGAATTGGACTGGGTATTGGGAGCGACAGGCCAGGAGAAGGCGGTAGATAGGATGGTATGTGGAAAATCGGTGTGAATAAAGCGCAATGGTGAATCTGAACAGGGTGTTGAAGCTTGAAATAAATGTCTGAGGTTGACGGCGGTTGGCTGGGCGGGTGGTCCGTGCGCAAAATTGTTGCTTTCTTCGTTCCCAGCTCCAGGCCGTGTTTTTTGTGTTTTGATAGAGCTTCGCAGACGGCCAGCTCTGCACGCCGCCCCGCCTCCACGCCCTCTAATCCCCCCTGCTACATGAGCAGGATTGCTCCGTATCGCACGGCTACTTTCTATTTCCCCTCGTTGCCCGCCGCGAGACGCCCCGTCAGCGCGACTTGAGACCCGACACGCCATCCTCCTCCCATGCGCCTGGGCCCTTTTACACCATGACCTACCAACCCTTCACCCCCCAAAGACCTCTCCCAGGTGCTTACTTCCAGACTCCGGCGCCGCAATCACACAATGGACCTCTCTTCCAGACACCCAACTTGGCCAGTGGTGGCGGGCAGCCTGCGACGTCCACCGCCCAGCCCGCCCAGCCCCTTCGCCCAAGATTACCGGTGACGGCCGTGAAGAGCAGAGCGGAAACATTGAACCCGCGAGAGCGCGCGGCACGGACGATAGACGAGGCCCTGGCGCAGGAATCGCGGTATCCAGATCTAGACAGCTATCTATCCCGTACGTGGTGGAAAACTCTCCATCCATTATCCCCAGACTCCCGCACTGCGCCTTGAACTCAACTAATGTGAAATACAGAGGGATTTTCCTCCGACTATGACATTCCCGCATCGGCATCCTGGGCGCCGTTCCAGAAAGTTAAAATGTACAATATTCCAGACCAGATCTTCGAACAGTATAATCGGGCACAGGTATCGACGAGCATGGGCCTGTTTGCAGAGTTGAACCACGCCTGGGTTGCGATCGACAACGCACTGTATCTCTGGGACTATACACACCCGAACCCCCAGCTGGTGGGTTTCGAGAGCCAGCCAAATAGCATCAATGCTGTGAAGCTGGCCCGCCCGAGAGCTGGCGTTTTCCTGCCCTCAATTACCCACGTGCTTGTTGTGGCTACGACCGCAGAGGTCATATTACTTGGCTTGGGTTGTGAGACGGCGGCTGGCGGGGCAAAGACTGTGACTCTTTATCAAACCGGCATGGCGACGTCGATCCGAGGGTTGGATATTAATGTTATTGCATCGTCCGACTCGACGGGCCGGATATTCTTTGCGGGCTCGGCGGACAACGATGTTCACGAGCTTACCTATCAGCAGGAGGAGCGATGGTTTCAAGGCCGATGTAGCAAGGTGAACCATACGACCAAAAGCTTTGCTGCCTTTGCTCCGTCGTTCGCGTTAACCCACAAACCATCGGAGTGCGTTGAACATATGGTGGTTGATGATAGTCGAAAACTGCTATACACCCTCTCGTCAAACTCGTCTATTCGGGTATTCCATTTAAAACCGGACGGGACTGTCAATCTAACGATTACCAAGAACGCAAACGATATATATTCGAATATTGGGCACATCGTTGGCTCCAACGAGACGCTCAACCCTAGAATCAAAATCGTCTCCATCAGCCCTATACCGGCTGAAGAAGCTTCTAGATACCATCTCATGGCAACAACTGCTACAGGCTACCGAATTTATCTCAGCGCACATGGAACATACAGCTGGTCCGCCACGCCTAGCGCTACAAATGCCCCAACCAGTATGCAAGCCCACCATGTGATGACGCCGCCTTCCGACGCCCCTGCAGGCCAATTCCAGCAATCGCCATCTGCCACGGGGGCGCCATATCAAGCTACAATGGGAGCCAGAATGCCCATCCACTCGCTAGACCCCACGCGATCCGCCCAGCGATTCCCCCCTGGCTACTTTTTCTGCTTTGCATCAAAAGATCCATTGAACCGAGCGGACACCCTTTTTATCTCAACACCAGACTCTGGCCGTCTTGCTCGGCCGCAAGAGAGCGCACTTCCCATCAAACCAGGCGAAACCGCGATTTGGCTCACGCTCGGTAGTCGAGCGGAAGACATTGGATTGTGCTCCCCAGGATTCGCTGCGCAGAATGCAGGAGGGTTTGGAAACGAGCTCGCTATCCAGTTTGACAAGCCTGCTGCGGAAATTGCCGTTTTAACCAATACTGGTGTTCACATTATCCGTAGACGACGGCTGGTTGACATTTTTGCTTCTCTTATACGAAACGCGGGAGGCGAGGAGGGTCTTGAGACCCAAGTAAAAACCCTCATACGATTATACGGCCGCAGTGAAACGTTAGCGACTGCTCTGGCTGTTGCTTGTGGGCAAGGGGTTGAGCTGTCTAATGACTCCCGGCTCTCGAAAATCAACGATCCTGACGTTCTTGAATTTGCACGAAAAGTCTTTATCGAATTTGGGGGCAAGCCTACTTTGAACGAAAACTCGGTCGCTGATAATTCCGCCCCGGCAATCGATGCTGTCGTGCCCTCACCACGCCACGCCGGAATTGCCCTTTATACCTCACGACTCCTAAGATCGATTTGGAAGACGGTGATTGCCAAACAGGACCGCACTCCTACTGGCGGTGTTACGATTTCTCCATCTGTCAGTGTCACCAAATTACAGTCGATCCAACGGGATCTGTCCGCTCTACAGGAATTTTTCAAGGCAAACAAATCGTTTATTGAAGGGCTGAGCGGACCGGAAGCTCTGTCTCGCGCGGTCACCAAACAGGATGAGATTGCGCTGCAAGGAGAGCATCGTGCTTTACATTCTTTGGTTCAGCTTGTTTCTGACACGATTGAAGGGATTTCCTTTGTGCTTGTACTATTTGATGAACGGGTTGATGAGATCATTACGTTGCTACCTGAGGAGACAAAACAGCGGTTCTTGACACTCACGTTCGAACAGCTTTTCAGCAGCGGCAAGGGCCATGATATTGCGAAAGAACTTGTGAAGTCCATCGTTAATCGGAATATCGCAAAGGGATCCAACGTGGAAACTGTCGCGGAAGCTCTGCGCCGAAGATGTGGCACCTTTTGCAGCTCAGAAGACGTCGTGATCTTCAAGGCCCAGGAACAGCTGAAGCGAGCCGCGGAAGCTGGAGGGAATTCGGAGTTGGGACGGAATTTGCTTAACGAGAGTTTGATTCTATTCCGACAAGTGGCTGAGAACCTGTCTATGGACTACCTTCAGTCCGCGGTCGAACAATATATTCAAAACCAATTCTTTGCTGGTATGTCTGTTGCAGTCGCAATTTCGTGATTTTTCCATGTCTAACTTGTGTAGGGGCAATACAACTTTGCTTGAGCGTTGCGGCTCATTCGGACAAGGCGAACCGTGCGCTTTCTTGGATTATGGATGGCCGTCCACCAGAGGTATTCTTCGCAAAGCCACGTATGAAATGATGTTATTTCTCTGACACTATGGTATAGGATCCGCGCCAAGCCAGCTACGAACTCCGACAACTATGCTATGATCTAGTTTACAAGGTTATCCTCGCAGTAGACGAACTCTCCGGCCTTGACCCAGGCTTTGTGGATGGTCAATATACTTCCATCGCACGGAGAAAGAATGAGGCCTACGATGTCATATCAAACTGTGAAGATGAAGTGTTCTTGACAAGTCTTTACGACTGGTATCTAGAACGGGGCTGGAACGAACGACTCCTGGAAGTCCAGACTCCTTTCGTCGTCACATATCTCCAGCGAAAATCCACAGAAGACATTTCACATGCGGATCTACTTTGGAGGTATTATGGACAATCGAGTCGGTTTTATGAGGCAGCGTCCGTCCAGCTTCAACTTGCGCAGAGCTCATTTTTACTGCCGCTGAGCCGGAGGATTGAGTATCTTGGTCAAGCTAGAGCGAATGCCTCTGTTTTCACGCCAAATGTTTCGAGGGCATCGAGACAGAGACTCCTCCAAGAAATCTCGACTCTTATTGACGTGGCCAATGTTCAAGATGATCTTCTTCAGCGTCTTAAAGAAGAAACGCGGATTGAACCTGATCGTAAAGCTACTGTTCTCCAGGAGGTAGATGGCGAAATTATGGAGTTGAATAAAGTGAGTTAACATTAACACCATGGCCTATTGCCACTGCTAACAACAAAACTCTTCTAGCTGTATAACATGTACGCCGACCCAGGCGGATATTACGACGTCTGCCTTCAAATCATGCATCTCGCCAACTACCGCAACGCCTCGGACATCAAAGCCTGTTGGCAAAATCTCATCCAAGAAGTCCACGAAGAAGCCTCCACACGAGGCGCACCAGTTCCATACGAAGCCGTCATCGAGAAGATTCGAAGCCTCTCCGGCCGCCTTCGCATGTCAGACACCACTTTCCCCGTCCCGATCCTCGTCCCGATGCTGGAACGGTACGTGCTCGAACAACAACTCGGCGTCGGCCCTGACACCTGGGTTGTCGACCTGTTCCTCGACCTCCAGGTTGCGCACGAACTCATCTACACCGTGCTCGAGTCGCTGTTCTATAACGACGAGGTGCCGTTCCACGGTAAAAATAGACGGTATATCGGTAGGGATCTCCTCTCTCTGATCTCGCGCTGGTTCCAGGAATCGTTACGTGTCGGAGGGGGCGCGTTTGGTAGTGATACGTTCGCAGCCAGGGTGTCGGAGATGCTGCTGTTGCTGCAGCAGAGCGGGATGGATGAGCAGTCCGTGCAGGTGTGTCGGGATTTGCGCGTTAGGATTGAGCAGTCTCTTCGATGATTTGATGGTGTCTCTTCATGTTTTTTTTTTAAATTCCATTTGGGACATTGGAGGGTGTGATTGTGTCTATGTATCCATGGCGTTTTTAGCTTGTTTCCTCCTCCCTTTTGGCCGTTACCTCATTCTATCATCATATCATCATCGAATCACCATTTATGTATGTCATGCTATATTGCTTTTGGTTTGTGATTTGTTACTGTTTACCTATTTTTTTCCCCTTTACCTTTCAATTTTGTCTGTATTCCTTTCTCCCTTATCATATTTGCACTTTTCTTCGCCCCCCTTCCGGCGTGTCCTTTGGCCGGGATTGTTTTTGTGTTCCCCTTTTCTATTTTCTTGAATAAAGTAAATATAGCTAGTTAGCGATGATAGAGAGCTCAATGTGTGGATGGTCTAGGAAACGAAACAACGAACAAATGAACCCGTGGTTAAAATGAAAAGAGCGAATGAATCAGTACCAGCCAAGCAAAAAGAACCCTTTAGAGGCTATGTATACAGAATACAATAGATAGATAGAGATGTATTGCCCCTGGCCTTCATCTTCTCTCCTCTCACAATGGCCAAGCCTTCGCGCTGAACTTCAACCCGACGGAGCGGACGCGTCCAAAAATCCCACTCACGTGAGGATTTTATTTCAACGACTAGGCAGATCCTACCACGCCTTCAATCCTTTCAATCCTTTCAATTCTTTCTTTTAAACATTTCTAATTATTGACATATCCGCGTCAATCAATTCTATCCACAATCTCTACATTTCCCGCCCCCATACCTACACCGTATCGATGGCAGCAGCAGCAGCAAAACCCGCCCTGGCAGTCAAGTCGATATGGGAGCGTAAGCTTGATCTTTTGTACCTAGTGTTTTTCGCACTGCATGTTGTGATTATACTTGGTACGTGTTTATTTTCCTCTTATTAAGCTTTTACCTGAACTAGTACTTTTGCATTTTCATCTTGCTTGATAGTAGTATTGATCAATAGCTCTTGATATGCGAAACTTATCACGGATCTTTTCTTACCATCATATAACTTCCCATTCCATACAACTACACAGTAGTTACTCAAGGAAAAGCAAAAGGGGAATCAAAACCAAATACAAAAACTAACAAAAATCCAAAACAGCCGTGGACGTAACCCCCCTCTACCCAGCCTCCTTCAAGCCAACCTTCCTCGACCAGATCCGCAACTACTACATCAACACCTACCAGGATAAATTCTTCACAGAGCCCCCCGGCTGGTTCTGGGGGTATATCATTATGGAAGCCGTGTATCATTTGCCGCTGAGTATCTGGGCTGTGCGCGGGATTATGAGAGGTATTGATTGTCCAGACCGAACCGATATTATTATTATTATTATTATCCCATAAACCCCCTCGTTGGGGGGGACGGGGGTGGTTGTGGTTTGCAATGTTAATTTTTTTTATTATTGTTATATAGACTCCCCACTAGTCCCGATCCACCTCCTCCTGTTCTCCATGCAGACGTTCATGACGACGATGACTTGTCTGATTGAGGCGTGGAGTTGGGCTGATCGCTCGAGGGAGCAGAAGGTTGCGTTGTCGTATTTGTATGCGCCTTATGCGCTGTTTGGTATGTCTCTTTTCCTTTTTCCTATCCTATCCGTCATTTTCATTTTGTCATTTCCTTGTCGCGGTTTGTATTCGGCGTTTGAGATGTTTTTTTTTTCGGGGGGGTTGGGTTGTTTGTTTCCTGGTCGGTCCTAATAGCCGTGCATTTGTGAGATGTGGGATAGATTTGCTGATGGATTTTATTTTGCGTAAATAGCTGCGGGATTGGGATTGGATATGTTTTGCCGGTTGAAGGAGAGAGTGACGAAGGCGAAGCGGGATTGAAAGGGGGTGGGTGGAAACGAAGGGTTGAAGGGGGTAGTTAGAAGAAGGGATATTAGAGCTTAGAGCGAGCGAGAGAACCCGTATCAGACAGATAATCTGTGGGTGGTGTGTGTTCTTGTAAAGATATGAAAGAGCTTGTCGCTCGACAGTGTGGTTACATAGTAAGGGACGGACATATGGATGTTAATAACATTTAAATATGGTTATTGGTATTATACTGTGGTTTCGATAGGAGCTGCTGAAACATGTAATCCATCTATTATATAGAAACCCCCCTATTAATCCTCCGTATATCCCTAACGCCGCCGCCTATCTTCATACTCGTGATCTGGAATCAACGCATGGGGTGGTTCCTCCACTATGCTCGCCGTCGAAAACTCAACCATTTTATGTATTCTCTGGCCTCCAAGCAGCTCGATATCGTCCTGTGCACCCGAATCAGGATTCGGCAATGGAGGGGTCTCATTTTTCGAAGTCCAAAAGTTATCTTCCGACCACGACCGCCTAGTAGGGCTGTTCATGGCGAATTCTGGCCATTTCCTCGCGATTGCGGGGCTTGGGTGCTGGATTGGCATGGGTGCAGAGATTCGGATCTTTTTTCGCCGCGAGCCTGAGCCGATTGAATATGAGAAGTTTTCTGACGCGGATCCGTAGATAGGCCGGGGGGATTTGGAGTATCTGCTGCTATTTCTGGTGAAGAAGAGGTCGTATTTCACCAGAAGAGGCTTCAATGTCACGCCTGATATGGCGATGATGCTTACTCCTACCTCGACAGCGGACCAGATGATCAACTCGCTGTTGGTGTGGAGGAAGTCTAAGTGGTCGTAGACATATTGGATATAAGGGAGACGTGCTATCGTTGCAATGCTCGCGCTGAATTGGGGTTAGAAGTTTGTCTTCCGGGTCTGTAGAAGGCGTGGGACGAAGGGCTTACATTGAACCAAACGCAAGCAAGAAGCCAATAGACACTTTTGTTCGATGGTTCATATTTAAAGTCCGGACAAAGAGCGCAGGAAGTATTGCGAGAGTCAAGTCGCCCACACAAATGACGGCACCATGCGCATAGCTGGCGCCAATGACTTTCGGATATTGCTGGCAGGTACCGCCACTAAAGGGGTTCATGATTTGTTCCCAGAAAAAGGGAATAGGAGAGCATGTGAAAAGGGTGAAGAACCAATAAAATATGCTGAACGCGGTGGTCGCTGCCGTAACGACGTATATGATATAGACGTAGACCCGTCTAAGAACCATGACACGCAGCAGGGATATGGCGAACGAGATTTTGACAAAGCCGGACGCTGCAATATAGAGTAGATCGGCGATGAAGAATGACTACCATAATCGTTAACAACGATATCCGCGGTGCGTGTGGCTGACCTGATACTTACCCGATAGGCCTTTATGGCGGCTTCGAACGAAGCTAAGTCCTTCGAATGTTTTCCAATACCGTAGACCGCCCCGTAAATCAGGAAGGCAGAGAAGCCAGAAAACACCAGCTATGGAGATGGATGTTAGCTGTGCCCATGAGCAACCTGCCAATTGAATCCCATGCGCGTCTACATAGACAACAAAGGTATGGCGGAACTCAACATACCAACGATAGTATCGCGAAGGCATCATCGAGACCAAAGCTTCTCATGGTAAGTCGCACCCAAAGCCGAAGCCCCATAACCAGCCACGATACAGCGGTAAAAACGCCGGCCACGGTCATGATGGCATGGCTTTTGTCCTCCATGATCACGGCGGCGGTCCGCCCGCATGCGAAATGTTTTCAACAGGCACAGTGACGGATCAGGCGTAAAAAGGAGGAAGAAAGTGGGAGTTTCAAAACGTCCCAATCTCATGGAGACGACCAACAAGTGCGTTCAACTTCAACGGCAACACCGTCTCTCTTATTTGGCTAACCTCGCACCACGGCAAGGCTCGCGCCATGAGTGGGAACACATTCCCCCCTGCGGGGAACACCATGGCTGTCCCCCGAATCCTGATAGTCGCGAAGGTTCCAGGGGCCGCTAAATTCGACTCCCGAGGTCTCAGACGGGACAGCCAGCCCCCGCTGGGCCGCTGGTCGACCTGCGCAGGGCGCCAGACAGACGCCGCCCCTCTCCAAGCTGCTGTGATAGGAAAAAGGTGCTGAAGATCTCCATCATAGCCCCGTATGTTGCGGGCGAAGTCATCGGAAGTGTGGTTCTGCAATCGTAGTTTTGCCGCCGTCTCTCAAGCTAACACGCCAAGATGTCCGAGGAAGTCCGTTATGTTGCAGCATTTTTGCGCACCAAGCTGCCAACCATGCTGGTGCGGTTTGGAGCAACTGTCACGATGATACAAGGCATCGGTTTGCTGAGTGTCTGGGCGGTTTGTTCCGCATGGTTGAGGTTGGTGACCAGATATGAGGGTGAGTTAGCTGCGGATAAGCTTCGTGCTTTTCTCTTGGAATGGTTGAGGAATCTTCCGCAGGCTGAAACAGCGAGGCGGGATTGCACCCCATCAACACCTCTCTCAGTTAGCCACTGGAGCTGGTCGACGGGCTAGATGGCTAGAGGGCCCTAATAATAACAGGCGGAGTGTTGTTCATCATTCCGGCTCTTTTCGCCCAGCTGAATCAGTCCACGATCCACGGCAATATGCAGATATCGAAAGGCCGCGTCGGGATTTCGAGGCTCGAGAGCCATCTGGCAGCAAAGACTGGGATCGACCGTGGACATGCCATCTGGGTAACTGGCTGAGTGATATGCTGCCTCATGGAGACGGGGATCGAACGAGGAGAAGTCGATCAGGGGAACTAGTCGGAGCTGGAGAAGTTAGTCAACTCACAAATCATCTGTAGATCGAGGACGCCACAGCATTGGTGCACAACATCGATACTGGCATCGATCCCTGAGCCACGATACCAGGTGGATGAGATGGTGGCAAGCATCGAGTCGTGAGGCTGTCTATCCAGTGTCGCCAGAGTACTCCGTAGCGCCGACTGCTCAGCGCTTAGTGCTCACCAGCTCTCGATCCCATTTCCCCCGCATCTTTGATGGGATCATATTGGGCCCATCCATCATGCAGCAAATCGAGTGATGTGCAGGTCGACGTCTATTCCGCTCCACTCTGAATGTCTGCCCTTAGCCGGTCCCGAGGGAGGGACAAGCTGCCTCGTCAAGGAGATGTGTTTGCGGGGAAACCAGCCAGCTTTTTGATATTTCCTTTTTATCATTGTTGCAAGGATTTCTCTGCTCGTCTCGTCTTGGCCGGCGATAACCACGGCGGATGCCAGTCATCTTTCATTACACCAATTCAAGAATGATCCTGAAAGCAACCCATGATACAGCGGCTCGACACCAACGTCTACTTGCATACCTGGATTAAAGAGCCGCCTGGTTTAACTAACCCCGCAGGTGTCTACTTGTGTCCGAATATGGTTTGCTTTAATGGCTGCCGGTGTGCATGTCTTTGCATGCTATCCTATTCTGCCTGCTCAATATGCTATATTTTCGTTTCCTACTCCTTTTTTTTAATGGATGATAGAATGGAGACATTACGGATACCTGGAGCTCTGTGGTCTTGGACGACGAGAATCGACCAACGGTTTGCTGTAAGTCGTGGTCACCAGCAAGGATGGCGGATGTGAAGCATCGTTGCGCATTTTCCTTTGTTAATTTCACCTACTTTGGCCACATAAACGTTTCCGGAATGTCGGCGACTGCTAGGACCTTTATTTGGGACCTCCCATCTCCTTTTATATTCCCTCATGTTGCAGCTATACGCCAAGTTGCGCTGGGGAGTGGATCCATTATTTCATCCCATTCCCTCGCCAGTCATTCTAAACGAACCGGCTATGCCGCTTGATGCCGTTATATATCTGATTTCACAACGCTCCGGTCTTGGCAGTTCATGCATGACGGCCCCAACAAACTGTTCGCCCGACGGGAGTTGTATCTGTGTATCATTTGTACCTTCTGGAAAAACTGGACACTGTTTCACCGCCTCTATGAGGGGGAGCAGGATGGTTCTCATCAGATGTATAAAGCTAGGGGTGAAAAAACACGGACTTTCCGCCACATTGGTCTACCTTCCCTAAGCGATTCCAAGGTAGATTACGTGAAAGTGAAGATGTTAGTGACCCCTCCGACGTTGAAGTGATGAAGCCCGCTAACTCAAAAAACAAACAGAGAGACATATTTCCACCTGAATCGAAAGCCCACCTGGCATACTTTCCAAAAGTACACCATGAAGATCGCAACCTTCGGACTCTTCTCCCTATTCTGTGTCCAGACATGCGTTGCCCACCCGAATATGACCCCTAAATTCAAGGGGCTGGCCAGCTCCGACCTATTCTCTCGAGACCTGAGCAAGCCACCGCAGAAAGAGGGATGTCCTCCTAATGGCGTCAGCCGTTGCCAGAGAAGCTGCTGCCCCTTCTGGGCTCCAGATTGTTGTTTTGACGATTACAAACCTTGTTGCCCAACAGACGCTCCGGGTTGCGACCACAAGAGTTGTGTAGGGTATGTCACTATGCTCCTCCTTTTCGGCTTGTTTGTGAAGGTGTATTAATGCTGTTGCTGTCGGACTTGTAGTACTATCCCAACCTAAATAGCAAGGTTGGCTGCATTGACTTTATGATCGTGCACGAGGTTGGCCGAGGAAGTCAGAGGCTCTATATACGGAGATTTATGGGGCATTTCGGGAGAGTTGGGCGGACGAAGAAACTTTTCATACTCCGTGTTATCTGACTGGGGCTAGGGCCTCCGGGAGGGCGAAATACTTAGGGGATTGTAATCTGTGTCTGGAGATATAGCAGTTCTATCGATAGAAACTTGAAGCAATGGCATTGAAGTTTGAACGCAGGTTGGTGCCAAGCATTCGGCCGAGATTGATTAGGGCTCAGCCCTGGCCTAGCGCGACCTCTAAGCTTGCCGCCACCAATCCGCGGCTTCCAGGCCATCTTATCTGATCGCCTTCAGCCAATCGCAGCCCACAGCCCGCGCGTGGCAAAACCGCCGCGGCCGTGGCAGCAGCCCTCCGCGCCCTGCGTCACCGACCCACCAAGCCCCCCCCCACAGCGGACTGCCCGACTCTGCGGCTTCTTTTCGTCCTGTGTCACGGCGGCGATGCTTCACTACACATTGACCTTCCTGGACCGATAACCCCCCCGTCGCCCGCTGTCCCGCCGTCGACCCAGCTGTCTGTGGATTGGAGTGCGTTGTGTTCCGTCCCACCCCGTTTTCGCAAATCATGCACCATGAGCCGAACAGCAGCTTTGGACTGGCCCCGAGGGTCACGACTGTTCCTGCGCAAGGTATGCCCGTTCGCTTCTCTCCTCCACTACGAAGGGCAATTCGTGGCTAACATCTTTGGTGTCTGCAGTATGACCGCCTCCACGCCCCTACTTGCACATGCTCCCGTCCCGTGAAAAGGCGATGCTTCTCCGCCGCTCCAAGCTCCCTTCTATCCCATCCCTCGGTCCGCCGGCAAGACGGTGACACCCCGCCCGAACAGAATGGCTCGCAGAGACAGTTGGGGCGGAGGGCGAGGGAGAAGTTGGCGGATAAGGTTTGCATTCATCTTTCCATACCTACTTACTGCAAGGCAATCGTAGCATTGACTCATTTCTGGCGCTAGGATTTTTTCTTTAGCTTGTTAAGCTCCGCATCCACCAAGAGAGAGGCGAGATCGTATCTATCACGCTTCAAGTCGCAGAAATCGGCTTCTGCAAAATTACAACAGGAGGCAAATAAAGCCAAGAGCGAAGCGGAGAGAAATGCTTATACGAATTTCGTTCAATCCGGGGTGAACTTGGGGGGTGGGGTGTTTGGTACCGCCAGAGCTGTGGATAATCATCCGGTGTTCAGGCAGGAATTCACACCCGAGGTGTCGCCACAGGAGACGGCGCAGGCATCGGAGCATCTACACATTGCGCTGGTAAAAATTGTGGACCTGCATTTACTGGACGACCGGACGGTTGGCGGGATTGGAAGGACATTGGCACAGTTGTCTCTACTCGGGATGGGCTGCTGTGTTGTTGTCGACCCCGGACGACCAATGGATGACGCATCGTGGAGGAGCTGCGCGATTGAACAAGCCGACCGTTTGGCAGCGGCAATTGATGCGAGCCATGGTTTGGACTCCCGCCGTCTGGACGACGTGATACGCCTAGAACTGCCGTTGACATCGGGGAATGCGCTTTCTGTCGTGTCGAGGGATCTACTACTATCCCCTTTACGCCGTGGAAGAATTGTGCTGATTCCTCCGATTGGCTATACTGAGGATACTCTTAGAGCAGTCCCTGTTGGCGCAGATGATGTAGTGCTGGCTTTGACTAGGGAATTTACCGGGCTGAGTGTGAAAGCCGACCTGGAAGATGACCCTCATGAACTAGCACGGAAGATTACAGAGCTGCAAAAAGAAGTTTCGGTGGACAGGCTTATTGTTTTGGACCCGGCTGGCGGGATACCCGCGCTCAAACGGCCAATGAACTCCCACGTCTTCGTAAACCTGGAGCAGGAGTACGAGGATATCACTACGGAGTTGAAAGAAGGGATGGCTATGAGTGACTCTCCAGCTAAAGCTGATAAAGCTGAAGAAAATCAGGTGCCAATATCATCACTGGGGAAGAGTAACCCGATATCTGCATTTGTGGAGAGGGAAGTAATCTCATTGCCCCGCGCCTTACAAGGGGCTCGAGGGCAGCCCAAACAAGGGCCTATCCCTTATCTAGGGAGGCATATCGATAACCTGAAGCTATTGCAGAACACACTCATGTACTTACCACCCACTTCGTCAGGCATCATCACTACGCCTGAAGATGCCGCAAATTCTGCAATAACACCCCGCGACCCGTCGCAGCTCTCAACCGTTGAGACGCGACGACAACGCAACCCACTAATCCATAACCTACTAACCGACAAACCTAGCCATTCCGCCTCTCTTCCAGCGGGCCGACTAGGCGGTAACAACGTCTATGCATCCAATAACATCCCACCTGTCACGCATTCGACCTTTGTCAAAAGGGGAATGCCATTAACCCTATTCCCCGACCCACGCGTCAAAATTTGGACACCCCCCGTAAATGGAGAGTCCCGACTGACGCTTGACGATCCACAAATCGACCTACCACGCCTCGTCCATCTGATCGAGGACTCCTTCAACAGAAAACTAGACGTGCAGCATTACCTAGACCGCATCAGCGATCGCCTAGCCGGTCTAATCATCGCCGGTGAATACGAAGGCGGAGCCCTTCTGACCTGGGAACTACCCCCCGGCGTCCCCAACGACGGCAGCGAGGAAAGTCGTTCGCGGATGGTGCCTTATCTTGACAAATTTGCCGTGCTGAAACGCAGCCAAGGAGCTGGTGGGGTCGCGGATATTGTATTTAACGCGATGGTACGCACTTGTTTGCCCAAGGGAGTGTGCTGGCGCAGCCGTCGGGATAATCCGGTGAATAAGTGGTATTTTGAGCGGGCGAGGGGAACGTGGAAGGTTCCTGGGACGAATTGGACGATGTTTTGGACGACAGATGGAGTCCCGGAGGATGAAAGGGTTTTTTGGGATTATGAGGGGGTTTGTAGAGGGATCGAGCCTAGTTGGGCGGATAATAAGCATGTGGTGGACTGAAGTTTCCATACCGGAATCTTGTGGTTCATTGAGACGGTGGAATCCAAAATCAACCGCTTGGACATGGTAACTTTTAATTTCCACACATGTTTCCATGGTGCTTCCACCATTCCACACGCAGTTAGCGTGTCCACACAGTCGAAGTGTCCCACAAGATTCCGGTATGGTTGTCTGTGTATGGATCGTGACCTTTCTGGGGATCTATTGATGGGAGATCTATATCACATTGCATAGCCATGAATTTTTGAATGCTGTATATGTTCGGGAGTGCTCAAACGGAACTAGCCGGAATACAACATACATATGAAATCTCCGTCAATATCCATCTAATCCTAATCCTAAAAGGAAGAAATATATTTTTCCATCTGTAAATCAACCTCCCCTTTCCCCTTTTGGGAAATCCGGAGAGCTCGCCCTGCGCACGGACCACCTGCATCATCCCGTCGCGAAATATCCCCAAACCACCTCCATCAATCGACAACCATCCAACAACGCTGCAACTCGCCCTTCTCTCCGCGAATATGCAAGAGGAATCCTCACAATGCCAATATGTATCGAATGCTGCTATCCCGTCTCCCACCTCTACACCTCCTACAGTAAGGCGGACGACCGCGCGCTGGGCAAGGGGGTCCGACTGACCCAGTGTCCGCGCTGCCAACGATTTGCGGACAAGTATGTCGAGCATGATTTCGTCGTGCTGTTTATTGACTTGGTTTTGATCAAGCCGCAGGTGAAACTGTCCCCTCCGGAGTGGGTTTGCTATGCGTGACGTGCTGATTTTTGGATAGGTGTATCGGCATCTCCTCTTCAACCGCCTGGGAAGATCGGATAATAAGTTTGATGTATGTTTGCCATGCCCATTATCCTGGCTATTTGTGTGTGTCCTTGCTGATGCAGTCTTCCGCAGCGCTCGATAGTCCGTCTGGGGACTTTGATCCTCCTCTTCGACGTCTACCTCTCCTGGGCGCGGATTGAGAAGTCCTCCGCCCTCTCCGCATCCTCCCTCTCGACCGCTCCCATCGTGGTGCAATACCTCTTCTTCCTCACGCTGAACAGCCTCGCAACACTCGCCCACCACCTCACCGTTCGTATCCTAGCTACTTTCCTCGTCCCGCGCACAAATTATACCCATACGCATACCCAAGCTGCCACCGAAACACAACATGGGGACATAAGCCCCTCCAGCCCCTCCACTCCGATCCCTCCAACAACAGGAACAACAACAAGAAACTCCGCACCGCAGCTATCCCAATCCCAACAGCCCCTTTCGTCTATACCCCTCAACAGCCCTCCCCGTCCTCCCCACCCGACATCAAGCAACAGCGGCCCACCATCCCACCCAAACCACCTCTCGACAATCAGCCTCCCTCACCCACCCCCCCTAATCCGCCGATCATCCACCGCACCACTGCGCATCGAACCCATCCCCCCACCCCCCCCCGCCAGCCCAAGCGCGATAAGCACCGCACTGCTCGTAAGCAGCTGCACAAAGCTATTCCCCATCCTGCTCGTGATCTGGAGCCCAGAGTCGCCAGACACCGCCGCAGGCGGGAACACCAGCAGCGCAACACTGACCACAACATCCTCCCCATCACCGCTCCCCGCGACTTCAGCCTCCGTCCTCCTAACCAACACACTCAGCTCGGCGATTCTGAACTCTGCCTCCACAGCGCAACCACTCCTTTCGCCCCCCTCCCCATCGACACCCTCATCATCTACCACTACCCTAGCTACGTCCCTGTCCTCCTCAATTCTCGACCCGCTCCTTTCCCTGGTCCTCTCAATAACCAACACCCATCTCGTCCTACTAAATAACACCGAGGCGCTGTTTATCCTGCTGGATTGCGGGTATATACGTGCTGCGACGCTGGCGTTGGGCGGGCAGTTGGCGAGGTGGGTGGTGGAGAAGATGATGTTGGGGGCTGTTGGGCTGTGAGGGGTGTGTTTATTTGCATAGGTGTAGGTATATAGGCGGGAGTGTGTGGGTGTTGTCAGAGCTGGGACAAGAACGGGGGGGTTAGATGAATGAACGGGAGCAGTGCAGGGAGTAGAAGAAGAGGATTTGTTTACGAATGAATGGAGAAAGAAAGTATATGCGGTAACGGGGTACGTGTAATATATAATAATAGGGTTGGGATATTAATTAATTAGCATTGGGCGTTTTTGGGGCGGGGGGGGGTCTATTTACTTTTTTTGGGAACGGTTACCTACCTATCTACAAGCAGATAGAAATCTCATAAACAAAATGCAGGCAAATAAGATGACGTATAGGTTTATTTGCATACATTACAAAAAATGACTCATCAGAGAAACCTGCTGATCGAAACGATGAAAAGCGGACTAAATAGGGAAAAAAAAGAAAATTCGCCTGTTCCCAGGGAGGCGGGGACAAAATGACAAAAAAAGAAAATGTCACTCCCACTAAGCAAAAAACGGGAAAGAAATAAATAAAAAACTGCATTACCCATCCCATCCATCCATCCCCTGCGATGGAAATACCTCCCCTCTCAATATACGCTCGATCTGTCGCCAATCAATCAATGCGGTACTCGGTCCGGCCGGATATCACTTCGCTTCGGCGCGATTAGGGGGTGTAGTTGGGAGAGGAATGTTATTGCTGGATATCGCGGAGAGAAGTTAGTATTGAATGAATGAAATCACTGGGATATAGTGTAGGGAGGGGAGACTAGAGCGGAAAAGTTGAGCGTGAAATGTACGTACCCCACATCAGATAGCAGGCTGTGAATGCGAGTATTAATGAGCTTCGCCATACCCTGTGGTGATTGTTAGCTTGTTCGTGTCTCTGGGGATGTTGCTCATTTGATTTGATGCAGATAATAGCGAGGAAGGAAGGTAGTTGGAGTTGCCCGGAAGAGGATCTGGTTGGGATGGGAATGCGGTTCGGGTCTGCACAAGGGATCTCCTGTTCCATCATATCTCCGGCTTGCTTCCCGTCCGTCACTAGAGGGTTCTCCAGCGAGGTATATGAGAATGTGGCATGCCTGCTCATCTTGTGCCTGACTCGAGGAGATATATAATACTTCACTGCATCCGTAGAGCGGACCGTGTGCATATCATCTAAGCGCAGCATGCCAAACCGTCCGATCAGATCCACCCCTATTGTCCAACCAATCCAACCAGATCTCTCTTCACAGGCGCTCCGAGAGTCGGATATCGAGCCACGGACGCGGGGGGGAGCAGGGAAATGGGTACTAACGTTCTATCCTCTCCCTTCGGACTAAACACCCATGCCAGGCAGTTCGCTAAGACGACAAAGACGAGCCCAATGACTATGCTCCACCTATATCAAACCCGCGCCGATGCTCGTTGCGGAGCGGCGGGTGATGGTTAGTCTGGGGCCCAGCGCGTGGATTTTATGACGGTAGAGAAGCATACCCGTTTGCCATGGTTGGTATGTATGTGTCTGGTGTTTCTATTAGTCCCTGAAAAGGGAACGAACGCTAGCTGTAAGCTATTTGTTGCCGCCGCTGCTGGGTGTATCTGTATCGGGGGCGTGGATGGGTGTCGTGGAAGCGCAGTTGGAGACGAGTGAGGGTTACCGGGAGGGCGATGGCGGGTCCGCGGAATATTGCGATGGGGTATTAGCAGCCCTCGAGTGGGAAAGGTATGTGCTTGAAGCTATTATCTGGGGGCGGGAGCTGGATGTTGTCTGGTTGAAGCTGGAGCTCTTTCTGGTGATGTTATGGGGAGTTGAGGTTGGGATTACATAAGCCGATTTGATCAACCCCATCCCAAACTCCTCTCTATTTTACTACCACCCAACGCGACGGCGATGTTCATGGGAGACCAATTCTCTTGTTGTAGCTACTAATTCACCAGTCTTGTGAATTGTTTTTGTACATTCCTTTTCTCGATTTGACCACCTATTCATCTATTCAAGGCGTCACCATCCATATCTAGACCGTTCAACACCGTCACTCTTCCGTCTTCTCTGTCCACCCCCTTACTCGCGGAAACCGTTGCATGCCGGAAGTTGGGTGGTTGCGCTCTAAGTAACGCCCGCTAGCTGACTGATGTTCGTTTTTCTCGATGGATTTTTCTTCCAAAGCTCTTGCAAATGCGCTGTTTTCCATGAGGGAGCAGGGCCAATGGCCGCTTTCCAACAGCGAGTGGTATCGCATCTATATGAATTTCTACAAACTGGAAGCATACCAGAATCCGTTTGCCGACATTAGCTAGGAGCTATTACCGGCTTTCGAAATCGGTGGCAAATGATATTCACAATTTTCATTTTGGGAAAATGAGCAGATCGATTGCGTGTATCAGTACCTTATGGGTTTGATGAAGCCGAGTAGGCATCAATGATTTTTTAATACTATTTCCGCTATATTAACTTCTGGCTGATAACAGGAGTTCTACCAGAGCAAGTCAATAGCAATGAGATACTGTCAAGGTTTTCCCTCTCTCTAAGATCCTCACTTGGCTGTCTCATTATTGAGAGCACCAGCTTTATCAAAGGGGCTCACTTGGGTTCAATAACTTGTCAAGGCCATGAGCTATGAAGAGCAGCACCTACTACTGGGAAGCCCAGATAATCGTCAGATTAAGCATTGGTTCATCCTTTCTGTCTGAAATGGTTGCGGTGGAGAGGGCAGGCTTTGGTCTGAGATCGCCCTCGGTTTCCCCCAGGCTACTATGCCTTACACAACGGAGGTGAAACAAACACGGCCTGACTGAGTTGTTAATTCCCCTCAGCATTCTGATGTTAATCCGGTGTCCTAGCACTTTGCCGTCTACCGGAAACCCGTCATGCTAAATCGCAAAGCTAAAAGTTATCTTGGTTTCCATGTAATTCTGGCCGCTGAAAACATTTATTCAAGGCCGTCCCCCTACACCACCATAAAAGTTATAAATATGAAGATTACGCCCTGTACATCATCTGTGGCTATACCCTAGGCAGTACTGAGTACATTCTCCCCCGCCTTCATTCCCGCGTTTGCGGAGAAACAAACGGAGAGCGCGCTAGAATTCCGCTCTGGGGAATAGCGCTGAGCCGGCCAATCCACGTTTCGAACTTCAGGTTTCTATAGTTAGTTGTTCCTAGTAGGGTGGGGGATTGCCATTTGCCATGAACTATGCATCATAGCAACCATAGCCCGTGGATTCCATCTTCCCCTCAGTTGAGACGGGTGGAGAATATGGGCTAACTCGGGGAAGGGCAAAGTCTGGCTTTGCGAGCTTTGATAAAAACTATATAATACTAGGAAGGCTGTGTATAAATCCATCTTCCTCCGATTCTCCCGATTCTCTTCAACCTCAATTCCTATACAAAAAAGAGCCACAACCCCCCCCCCCTTTGTTCTAGGCCTCCATTGAAGAACAAGGACCATTCAAAATCAGAATCCCCCTTCGCCCTCTAACAATCAGCCACCTCCCATCAACGTATCTGCCTGCTACCTTACCTATCTATACCTACTTACCTACCTACCTCTCAAACCAATACCCCCCAACCCAACCCAACCCAACACAATGGCCATAACCCGCATCACCCTCTTCAAAATCCCCGACCCAGCACACCAACAACAGCTATTAGAAAAATACAAAACCCTCAAGCAGGACGCGCTGAAAGTACCGTGACATCTTCCCCCCCCCCCCTCCCCCCCACTTCCTCAAACCCAAAAAATTCACACCCATCCTAACCCTTCAACCAGGACGGAACCCCCTACATCCTCTCCATCCTCGCCGGCCCGACAAAAGACGACCAGCGCCGACAGGGCTACACGCTCGCGATCGTGTCCGGCTTCGCGTGCGAGGAGGATATGAAGTATTACGATGAGGGTTGCGCGGCGCACGCGGAGATTAAGAAGCTGGCTAGGTCGGTGCATCAGGGGGTTATGATGGTGTTTTTTGAGGCGGGGGGTGTTGCGGGGGGGTGGTGCAGGGGGGGGGGGGGGTGGGAAAGGAGGTGTTTACTTCTCCATGTACTCAACACCGGCATTGCCGAACATCTGGGCGGCGCCAGGAGCATTAGTGACACCGCGGGTCTCGGCCATCATCTCGCCGAACTTGCCGGTGGGGTTGGCACGGTCGTTGAAGTACGCCTGGAGAGAGCCAGGGTTCATCTTCTCAAAGCCAACGACGAGCACGCAGTCGGCAGCGCCGTGAGAAACCATCTGCTTGGCCATGGCCAGCCCGGTGGAACCGGTCGAGCAGTTGTTGTTGACGTTGTAGATGGGGATCTTGGTCAGGCCGAACTGGTAGAAGACGCGCTGGCCGCAGGTGGAGTCGCCGTAGCAGTAGCAGGCGACGCCTTGGTCGACATCGTCGTATGTGATGTGGGCATCAAGCATGGCCTTGACGCCGGCCTCGAAGCCGAGCTCGGTGTAGTCGACCTTGCCGCGGGGCTTGATGAACTTGGTCATGCCCACGCCGAGGACGTAGGCGGGGGAAGCTTGTCTCTTGCCCATTGTGAAGATTGGAGGTGTAAATTAAATAAATTATCTGGAAAGCGGGAGGTTAGCAGGCGGCGGTTCCTTCACGCGGCGAGGGTTAGGCTGAGGATCGAATCCAGCACAGCACTCACAAGATGGAACAGGGAATGGTAAGCAGACAGACAGATGAACAAGAACGAGAGTTAGCGGGCCCAAGAGGTTTATATAAAGCATCCCAGTCTGTCGGCGGAGAGAGAGAAGATGTTGCGGGGAGTCCGAGCTATCCTCGGGACCTCGGCCAGACCGCTGGTTAGGGCCCAGCACATCACATGACAGTGGAAGTACCTGCCCGCCGCCCCGTGGTGCAGAGGTACATCCGCCTTCTTCGTCCCTCGTCCAGCCTACTAACATTACCCTTGAGATGCTGAGAGTTAATAGTCATAATGCATGGCAAGCGGTGCTGGTTAACCGCCGTTCCCGAATCCCTAGTACCTAGGCCCAGCAGGCCGACTGCCCGAGCGGCTAGCTCCCGCCGGCACAACCGATCCATCTCCTTTCTATCATTCCTGCCCGAGTATATAGTTACATGTGCTGACGAAGTTGATATCATGCTCTTCTCGTTACTGCTGGCAGACACGGCTATCTGATTCCTTATCTCTCCGTCCTAGCGAACCCCTTTATTTTTTATCATTTACTCATCATGCCTGGCAGTTCTGTCCGCTGTCAACCCGGGAATAGCAGTCCATCCAAAGGCCGTGGAGATTCAGATATGATATCTTCCATACATCCACACTCGCAAGATTCGAATACACCCCTCGCATCCTGCCTCCGTCCATTCTTGAATGCCAACAAGCCTTTGTTAAATAATAAAAAAGGGGCTGAACAGACTTGATCCATGGATGAAAGCCGAGCCGAACCTTGAAAACCTTACCGCAACCGAGTTTAATGTCAAGTATAGAGCTTGGAGATGCCATTAGGGCCTAGAAGCATGCTCCCCCTCCACTGTGGGAGTTTTTAGTCCAGCTTTAAGAACCTCAAGATGGACAACCAGGACAAGAATCAATTTTTATATACAAGGGACAAAGATGAACTTGCTGGAAATCTCCCCTGCTCACTAATGTAGACTGTTCGATTGATCAGCCTCAGCATGAGCTTTACATCGGTTAAATAAGTGCAAACAAATCCATAATTGGATTCCACTCTACAACCTACTACGTGAAGGGCTGCGCAAGTAAGAGTGGTCAATCTCGTCAGCCTTCCCCGGAGTTCATACTGCGCATCATTAAGAACCGACAGCTTTCCTCTCTCATGGATGCCCGGGTATTTGCTCTCTACCTACCACATTCCAATGACCCGACCGACCGCTTTCAAAAGAGTGCTAGCTGCATTGTTACCATCCCCGTAGCGCAAGAATCGATCATGGTACTTCGTTGCTTGAGATACAAACCAGCTGGTGGTCTTTTATCGGTCATTAACTTGGTAACTACATAATTCTTAAACTGATACATATGGATGGTTTTATCAATAACGGAAGAACGCGAGTCTAGTTATTCTAAATCTATCTAAATCTATCTAATAAATCCACTCAAACCCACTCTCATCCATCTACCTAAATCTCTCTCTCTCATTCTTAAAAAGCCATTCACTAAAGATACATTTATTCCCACACCACAATCAAAATCACAATCACACCGCAATCTCCCTCGAAATCCCCAACGTCAAATCCGTAAAGAACGTCGCTGCCCCATCCCCATCCCCATTCCCATCCCCATAACTCTCCGAAAGCCCGCACACGGCCGCGAACGACCCGTACACCTCCTCCGACCTCACCTTCTCACGAACATACGCCGCGTACTTGGTGAGTGGGCAGCTGTGGCCTGGGCCGGAGTGGCAGGTTGGGAGCGCTGGGGGGTTGGGTTAGTAAGTTAAGGATATGGGAGGGGAGGGAGTTACTTACGATACACGGCGTCGTTGAGGCGGATGCGGATGTTGATGGGCTCTGATGAGGTGGACGAAGAGCAATTCAAGCGCTCGAAGGCGACGGTGCCGCGCATGGGGTTTACGCGGGAGCTGGAGTAGATCTATCGGTGGTGGGAAATGTGGTTAGTATCGGGGGGGTTTGTTTTTGGTTTGTTCCTTTTTTTATTTTCATAAATAGGGGGTTGCGGTTGGGAGGTGAGATCTCATAGTCCCAGGTATGATGGATAATGCTGGGTTCGGGGAGGGAGGACGTACAGAGTTTCTACCCATCCGCTTAGGAGACAATGGCTCCAACTCATCAAACACTCCAGTGATGGATACCAGCTCGTTGATCTGGTTGTCATGTGTGAAGGCGACAATGAGTGGTGGGAGGGGGGTGGTACACTCATTCCCACCATCCACATCCCCATCTTCGCAGGGAGTCTTCGCAGCCGCCATCCCAGGGCCATCTTCTAGAAGTCCGACGACGGCCTGGAGAACTGGATACATGACCGTCATGTTTTTTCCGGCGCCAGGGCCTTAACGTGTATATGGTTAGTATCTCAATTCATCCTTGACTTCGACAGGGAGCGAGCTGAACCCCTATGTAGAGAAGAACATACCGGTACCATAATAATACCGCAGATCCTGCCGATACTCATACTGCATAACCTCCCTCTCACTAAACACATCACACCACGGACTCCGTTGCCCGGTAATCTGCGTTTCAAACCCGCACAGATACATAAACTTCGACGTATCCTCGTCCGTCAGGGTTAGGTTGCCCACCAACAGCCTATTCAACCGTTTAGTGATAGGGGGTAGGTAAATGCTGTCCCATTTTTTGGCGAAGTCGCCTCCGCTCGCGTCGGCAAAGTTTGGACAGAGGTCGGAGGTTGCGAGGGAGTTTCCGACGGAATCTGGTGAGGTGCTATTTACAGCGTGGACGGTGCCGTAAGTTGTGGCGTTGGGGCCTAGGTAGCCGCGGGCGAAGAGGCTGGTCATATATACGGATTAGGAACAGTACATGTTTGTTCGTTTGCCGTTTATTTGGATTATATTGGGTTAAGGGGGGTAGATAGGGATTGCAACTCACCGTGCGGAATCGATTGTTCGCTGGAATTCGTTGGACCAGAGGAAATAGGGGGTGTTGTCGGTGTAGAACGTCGGGTAACGGTGGCGGAGAGTGGTGCCCATGTCATATCTGGCAAGACATGATGATTGGTCATATAAGTAGATGTTTATAACTCAAGTGCGCACAGAAGTTGGCATATGTATATAACTTACAACTCTTTATACCCCGTCACCGACAACTGCGCGATCTGCTGCTCCGGGTGAGATAGCACAGGGGCCCAGTCGGGTATGAACTTGAGAGATCCACGCGCGCGGAAGCGAGCGGATTGGATCTTTTGGGTTTGATTAGCTATGTGCTTTTTCCCCCATGATTTGATAGATAACTAAACCATGTAGTACCTTCTCATGAAGCTCCGTCCACTGCTCGTAAGCTCCAGCATCTGGATAGCGGGAGCCATGCCGGACTATATAAGCAGCCTGGTCGACAGTGCAGCCGGCTGGTATGTCTGAGGAGATGTGGTTAACATTGGGACCTATATAGGAATTAGCTTCTGGATGATTGTATTATCGAGGTCATATCTTGATGATCATACCTGCAAACCAGGGTGAATTCGCCCCGAGATGCTCCAGGGGTTCGAAGTCCCTTATTATCCCCGCAACACAGCCATCGATCAGGCCAATTATTAGCCACAATGTGTTCCTGGAGAGTCTCATGTTTCAGGTCCGGGATCGGGGATGTTCATTGACTATGGATGTTGAGCTTTTCCAGCAGGCCCATGTCACCTCATTATATACTCCCAAAGCTCATAGCCGGCGGCATCGGTAGTCTGTTCGCCAATACAGCTCAGCCCCACCAGAAAGATTCGTGGGGCATTGTTGACCTCAGGAGTAGACCCTGTTAACTGCCGATATCCAATGCGTGAGCCCATCGGCTATCCTGATTGACTGTGCGTTTTGGCGGCGGCGAGCCAGGGTAGCTGTTTAACTAGATAACTAGCTAAGGGTCTCCACAGCTAAACGGCGAGGCAGTTACATCGGTCAGCAAAGGTGGGAAACAGGAACAATGCCGTATGTCCTTATCTTTTTTTCCAATGTCCTCCTGCCAGAGGATCATATTTTTTAGTTCAATGTCTGCAGAATCAGAAACCCCCCCGTCATATATTGGCCCCGGCATCGGTTTCTGAAGAATAGGTAGCAACCATACTGCAATTCTATAACCAACTAGTCCCCTGAAGTAGAGAACCGGCTGATAGACGGCTAACATGGGCTGTCTCCGGCTACCATCCGTATGCAACGCGGCGATGCTCCGGGCATAGATATTTAATAAATAAGGAGAGCCCCCGCCCGCCCAACGCTCCTTGGCGATTAACCAACCATTCCTTTTGTTACTTACCATGTTCCTGCACTCTGTTTTCCCATGGACTGCGGTCCTCCTGTCCTTGCCCTTGACCCAGGCCGCGTCGACGGGGCAGTTCAATGTCCTGAGCTTCAACGTCGCCGGACTCCCCGCCATCCTCAATCCCAACGAAGTCCCCGGCGACAAGGACGTAAATGCAGGAACCATAGGATCCAGACTGGCCGCGTATGGTCATGACGTTGTCAATCTTCAGGAGGACTTCAATTACCACGCCTACATCTATGAAACTGATAACCACCCGCACCGTACGGCGACCAGCGGCGGTGTCCCGTTCGGCTCTGGGCTGAATACTGTTGCGAATTATCCGTGGGACAGTTTTGAGAGGATAAAGTGGGATGACTGTTCGTTGAATTCTGGTGATTGCTTGACGCCAAAGGGGTTCACTGTGATGAGGATGCAGTTGGAGGAGGGGGTGGTGGTTGACATGTACAACTTGCATGCTGATGCCGGGTAAATTCTGGAATCTCATCCTTGGCTATGGGAAGATAATACTGATAATGATATGAAACCCAATCAGTTCTGAACCGGCCGATGTCGACGCTAGAGCATCGAACTTCCAGCAGGTAGCAGACTACATCGCCAGCAACTCAGCCAACAACCCCGTCATTGTATTCGGCGACACGAACTTCCGCTATACCACCGCGGGCGAGCATCTCAGATCGTTCCTGAGCCAGACCGGACTGAAAGATCCCTGGGTTGAGCTCATCCGGGGCGGAATTGCACCTGACGAAGGCACAGATGCCATACTTTGCGAGAATCCGAGTACCATTAACACCTGCGAGATAGTCGACAAGATATTGTAAGTAGATTAGATTCTCACACGGGATCTTAGGAGGGAGGCTAATTCGTGTGGACCATCTAGCTACCGTGGTAGCAGTTCTGTTAAACTCGAGGCTACCTACTGGAGCTACGAGAGCTCGAGGTTCCTTCAGGATGACGGCAACATTCTGTCTGATCACAATCCCATCACTGCTAATTTTACTTGGAGCCTGTCTAGTTGAATTTTGAAAGGGATTCTTTCGGGTTCCTATCAACTCCAATAATAATTATCTGGCAGCTTGGGGAATTGGTTTTTTTATACAATAATCAACTGTATATAGATCCAACTCGTGTTACAAAACCCACTTTTACAATGCCAACGAGCTAAGGATATAAAACTTACTTGGAACATTCCTTGCCCCAAAGGATTGATCCTTTCTGGTCTGGATGGATTCTCCCACTAAGAAATCGGAACCTCGCATCCAATCAGACCGGCATGAGTCATTGTTGCTCAACGTGAGGAACAGCGAGTGGAACCGCCGCCGAGTCTCTATCCTCACACTAGTGTCTAGCATAGATATCTATATCAACTAGTTGCCTTCGTCGACAATATGGTCTATATTCTAGAATCAAACACAGCAGCCCACTGATTCGTTTGTTGTTCGACAATGGCATCCGCCGAAGCTCACATTGTCGGCTTTCTCGACAGGAAGCTATTCGTCAGCTATGTCTTGCCAACTGTCTTTTTAGGGTTTCTGATAACCCTTCCACTTCGCTGGATAAAGTTCCCAGTGATTCCCACTATCAATTTCTATCGCGGGGATATAACCCGGAAAAGGGCACATGCTATATTTAATACCAATGCCAGAGATTTGATTTCGGAAGGGGTCCAAAAGGTACGTGTGTGTAATTCATCAACTTACAAAAAGAATACCTGCCTAACAAGCCTTTAGTTCAACGGCCCATTTCGTATCATAACCGCTCTCGGATCGCGAGTAATTCTTCCAGCGTCCTATACGGAATGGGTAAAGAATTGTCGGGATTTGGATCACCAGGCGCTTGTCCATGATGTATGTTGAGGCTCTCAGCCCCAAAAGATACCACTACTAAACATGGAACAGGAATATTTCGCAGCGTATCCCGGCATGGAGGGAATGAAAATTATCACTGATCCAAGGAAAATTCTCATCAATGTTACCAAGACGAAGTTGAATCAGAACAGCCGTATGTTGGAATCCACGGCTGAATGTTTTCAATTGGAGTTATTTAGCTGACATGCCCCTTTCTCAACAGAATGTGAGTTATTCCATGAGCACATCACAGAGGCTTTAAGGGATATCTGGACAGACAATAATGGTACGAACCCTCCCCTTACTATTATTATCCCCGGACACTCTCTAACATCTCCGCCAGACTGGCACACCATCGACTGGTCCGAACATGCCATCCAATTCATCGGCCGAATGTCCGCCTCAGTCTTCGTCGGCCCCGAACTAGCCCGCAATCCCGAATGGCAGAAACTTATCATCACCTCTACAATAAACACATTCATGGGCGTCCGATCGCTTCGTGCCTGGCCCGCATTCCTCCGCCCAGTAGTCCACTGGTTCTTGCCAGAACTCAGAAAATGCCGGCAGCAAATGCGCCTCGCTCGGCAAATGCTACAGCCGGTCTTTGACAGAAGGGCACAGTCTAAAGCCGTTTCTCAGAAAGCAGAGAAGTTTAACGATACTATCGAATGGCTGGAAGAGATGTCTGCGGGGCTCCCCTTCGATACCGCCGCTGCGCAGATAGCTTTTGCAATCAGTGCAATGCATACCACCACCGAGCTCCTCAAGCAGGCGCTTTTGGATATTTGCATGCACCCAGAGCTGATTCCGGCTCTCAGGAAGGAAGTGAGTGAAGCGGTCGAGGAGAGTGGATGGACGACTGCGGGCGTTTTTAAGATGCAGCTTCTCGACAGCGTCATTAAGGAGACACAGCGGTTGAAGCCTGGATCGTTAGGTAAGTGATATATATCCCTCCTTGTGCCAATTCTTGGATATATATAAGGTACTGACCTGTCCTGACTATGTTACAGTAAACCTTGAACGCAAAACTCTGCGAGACGTAGTCTTACCAAACGGCACAACCCTCCCCCGCGGAACCAACATCGCCGTCGATTCATCCATGATGTGGGATCCCAGTATCTATCCCAATCCTTCCACCTATGATGGATACCGCTTCCTCCGTCTTCGCCAGTCTGGCAATGCCACAGCCGCGCTAGTGTCCACGACCCCAGAGCATATTGCCTTCGGCATTGGGAAACCTGTCTGTCCGGGGCGATTCTTTGCGAGCAATGAAGTCAAGATTGCACTGGCTAGGATTCTGTTGAGTTATGATGTTAGGATCCCGGAAGGCAGTGACAGACCAAAGGTTGTGGAGATGGGGTTTGAAATGCTGAGCGATCTGGGGGCGAAGGTTGAGATTAGGAGACGGCGGGGTTTATACTGAATAATAATCCAGCCAACCCTATAATATACATCTAATCATATATATGTAGACGGTAGACATAGAACCATCATCCAGACCTCTCCAAAACAGTCCGCAACGCAGGCACCTCAACGGCCACCGCACGCCCATCCTCCCCGATCTCAAACACGATCTCATCCAGCGCACTCCCCGCATATTTCAACGCATCAACCTCCATCCAAGAAACGCACGTCGGCGTCCCATTATCCGCCTCCTCATTCATATCCTGAATAACAGCTCTAAACGCCCTCCTCGAACCAGACTCCGTCTTGGTAATCCGGTCAGTCGGGTACAGTCTGATACTAACAGCAGACGGGTCATCAATGCCATTAATATCTCCCAACTCAGCCTTGTAGTCCACCCCATTGCTAACCCACTCCTCTACAAAAAGACCCGGCAGTTCGTCTGCGGAAATGGTAAGAGACGAGTTGTGCGATGAGGCGTACTCCCCACCATATGCCGCGGCCGCCTCCAGCGTTGCCATCTGTATCAGCGCGGGCAGCAGTACATCCGCAATGATATCGGCATGTGCGTTCAGATCAGGGGCGCCAGTGCCGTCCGCGGCTAAGATTGTAAAGCCGACGTCGTAGTCTGGGACGATACCGATGTATGAGCTGTATGATCCCAGGTCGCCCAGGACGGTGTAGACGTCTATCATGGCAGTTTGGGGATAGTCGCCCCCGCTGTAGATGACCCATGGGCGCCCGATGGAATTTGCGGGATTGGACGTGTGGCTGACGGGTTTAAACCAGCGACGGGTCTGGGCGGGGGATATGAGGGTTGATGAGAGGATGGCCTTGCCGGCTTTAGAGAGGTCGCGGACACTGGAGAACATGGATTGTGCGCTGTGTGAATAAGGAGTGTTAGCTGGCTGTGAGTATATAATATTGTTGCTCGGGAGTTCAACGTACGCGGCGCCTTCGCCAAATGAAGTAGCCCAGCCGCTATCCTTCTCGTCGCCGGGTATTACGCCGTGTGATGCATCTGATGGTTTGAAGAGGCTGCTATGGGACATTTCCAGGGGCGCAAATATTTTGCTATTGAGGACGGCTTCGAATGATTTGCCTGTTTTGTCTTCGAGAATGTAGCTTAGGATTCGGAACGCCGCGTTGGAGAATATGGGTGTCGTATCGGGGAGGTAGACTGGTGGCTGATTCGTGAACCCGTCAAAGAATTCTATAATATGATCAGTATCTGTCTTCCCTGTCTTACGGAGAGGTTCATCGGGTTCACATACCGGATCGGCCGCACTTCGAGCTACAGCTGTGTTTCTCTACTGACGGCAGGCCGTACTCGGTAGGAGTATCAAGCTCTTCGATCAGATCATCTATGCAATCTGCGGACAACGCTATCATTAGCAAATATCAAAAAACCATCCAACAAACATGCACACTTACAATCCCTCGCAATCCCAGCCATATGGCTCGACAAATGCCCCACCGTGACCTCTTCCCAATCCACATACTTCACCGGATCCCTCTTCGCATCCAACCTCCCCGCCGCCTCTGCCAGCTCAGGAACCAACTTCGTAACCGGCTCGTTCCACAGACTATCCCCAGCCTCGACCAGAGTTGTCAGTACGGTAAACAACTGCGTCAGTCCGCCGATTCGGTACACGCTATCCGAATCAACAGCCTGCACGCCAATGTGTGATTTCTCCAGGGCGGGCGCCGTGTAGTGGTATTCGTAAAAGAAGGGCGCATTGTTTTTATTTTCCTCGTTGTCTGAAGTGAACAGGGCGATGCTGAACGAGGTGGTGTCGGGCGTCACTGTTCCATGCGAGCTATTACCGGTTTCCACAAGCTCATCGAATTGGGCGGTGAGATCTTCTAGGGCGGACTTTAGGAGTTTGTCGCCAGTGGAGATTTTGGGATAGGGGAAGCTTGGGCCGAGGATTGGACAGGGGGTGAAGGCGGAGTGGACTAGGGAGGGAAGTGAGAGGGTGCGGAGGGTGGTTGTAAGTAGAAATTGAGACGGCATGGTGAGTGAGAGAAGGAAATATTAATTGTTCGATGAGAACATACAGTTAAGTTGTATACGAGAATTGTGTTAAATCTTCCCTGGGCCCCCTGGCCTTATATACTCAAGCAACCAGCCTGCATCGGTGAGAATTTAGGCGGTAGTGACGAATTATAAAGGAGGCCTCGCATCTCCGTCTCCCGTGCGAGGCCGCGTCGGCATTGTCTGTACGAAGTAGAGACGTCAAATAAAACTGTGATGCGGTGGGGGCGGATTTAGAGTCGGCTTGTCGGGGCTCGGGTCGGAGATGCACAAGCGCAGTAGACGCAGAAACCAGGGGTTTGGTTGGTTGCAGGGGCATATTACCCCTAAAAATAGTAAATATTCTGTGATTAAGAGCCCCGGAGGAGTGTCAGCATTCTGAGAGACAGCAAAAGATGATCGGACATCCCACAGCCAGATTGACAGGCATTTAAATTAGTATCAAAGTCCTTCAAAGCCGTCCCCAGGACCCGGACATGGCGATTACCCACAACAGAAAGTAATAAAACCGTTGGAGAAAACCTTCATTCCCAAGTCGCCAGAGGCAAGAGGTCTCAACGCTTCGCGAGGTTGAATTGGGCGGGTATCGTTTCCGCCTTCTCAAGTCTCTGCTTGATGACTAGATATTTGAGACCTGGATATGGATGTATGTACGGCACTTGGGTCAATTCACGCATCTGCCAGTCTGATCATGCATGTGGTGGTTAGCGGACTAAAAGAGCGCCATTAGGACTGTCACTCAATCCATATTCAGGTGCTTTTTATCCTTGGCCTGGAGATCCGCGAGATGATAGGAAGTGTGATTTCCAAGACATTTTTGACGAAACCTGGTCCCTGAGAACGTGCCCGCGGAACTCTAATATCTGGAGTTCCGTTTTGCGTCTTGGGTTCAAGTTGTATTCAGGGACACAGCTAAAGATCCCTATCTGAAGATGCAAATGCACATCACAGCGGGATCGACCGCAGATGTTGCAGCATGGACTTCTGCTCTCAGGAGAAAGCCAGAAGGAGAATTAGGGCTGCCCGTCCCAATCTGGACATCACGTGCCCAGCCTTATTCCGACCATACCGGAAATATATGGCTCCGAAAAACCGTTGCCTGACGGTCAACTGATGGTCAAGCTACAGTCAACTTGATCAGACGGTTAAGCACAAACTATACGCTAACCACCGTAAATCAGGCTTGACAGTTAACTTTTACTAAACGTCTATCATGTAGTTAACTCCCTATATCAATATTTCACCTGTAGTTAACCTGTAATTGACCTGTAGTTAACCCTACCTACACCACTACTCTACTACTACTACTACTACTACTACTACTACTACTACTACTACTACTACTACTACTACTACTACTACTACTACTACTATCGCCGCTGCTGCCGCCGCTGCCACTATGGTCAGTATGTAGGTTAGTAG